>JBBDGP010003253.1:382500-518601 GCA_037952835.1 Lithobates septentrionalis
ATCTGATGTTTGATTCAAGTAATGAAATGAAGATTGTACAGAAAAATCAAAAAAATATATATAGAGAAAAGAACCATACAGAAAAATATATACAAAAAGATTTTTGGTTTACAAATCTTACCAGGCTGTAATACACCAACACTGCATAAGTGATTGAATTAGCTGATAAACTGCTACCAAATTCCAACTGAGGGGTTCTCATACGTAAAGGGTTTCCTTGTCTTGATGTGACCACAGGGGAATATAAAGTCTTAAAGTAGTCCTTTAAATAATGCAAAATAAACTCACAATTAGCCAGAAAAGAATGCAACCGCATCCACTTTCGTTCCTATATTCTGTGAAATATCATTACCTTAAATAGAACCAATTTGATAATGGCTTAAAGCATAAAAGTCTCACAGCACATGCCATAAAGATCAGGATGCATCGATAGTATAGTGAGCCAATCCCTAGTAGGAACTATGGTTGATTGTGCGCAGAGGGAGCGATCCCTTTCCAGCAACACTATCTAGATAGAAATATAATAAAAGAAACCATTAAAGTTTTGTGAGCGCAGCTGACCGTCAAAGGTGACAGGGCTGCAGGTCTGACACTTGTAGGACATCAATTCGGTATGTGGGCTCGAGAACACTCTATGCCCCCTCTATAGAGAAGCGCCGGTAGCAGAGCGGTATGCGGTATATGAACCGCCTTTATATACCCCCATCGCAGCGGCGTCTGATCTCACCGCTGGGATGCGGACGCTCATTGAGGATGCCTGCGTCACGGCAGCGTGGGGGAACGTGGCGACGTCATTCTGACGTCAGCGGCGTTCATGATGCTCAGTGCGCATACTTACATTACTAAGGGCCTGTAGAGCGTGTGGGCGCCGATGGCGCCATCTTAACTAAGGGAAAAAGAGAAGGCAAGCCGATCATTGTTCATCTTGAACCATCGTGCCTAGCTTCAAATGCTTTACTGTGCAGACGCTCTAAACAGACAATCCTTAGAGAGCTGTATTGACGGCTCAGTATTAACAGTTACTTCACAATAACAAACCCCTGTGCCATAACCGGACTCAATTCTATAGGGCCACCACCTTAAGAGCGATTGGTTATTCACTTCCCAAGTGTGGGTGCCCCGGGCGTCCGTGTGGTCTAAATTGACAGGGATAGCCCAAAACTGAGAACACATTGAATTTAAGAATTAAAGCATAAATGTACATGTGTGGTTGTATAATTAGCCTGTAAGATAAGTAGCAATAAATTAGTGGAAATCTATCGGTATCAAAAACAGATAATCATGTTGCAACAATTATATACAGTTAATGCATCCAAAAGATGCCAGCTAAATCTAAACACTGAAAATAATATATTCAGCGACCTAAAGTAAAAGAAAAAGAAAAAAAAGACAGGGAAAAGAAAAAAGGGGGAAAGGGGCGGGACTAAAGCTAGGAATGCCCTAGTTCTTATGCCGCGTACACACGAGCGGACATTACGGCGGACTTTGCCCGGCGGACTGGATTTCGTCGGACAATTCGATGTGTGTGGGCTCCAGCGGACTTTGTTTTCTCAAAAGTTCGACGGAATTAGATTTGAAACTTGTTTTAAATTTATCCGTTGAAATCGAGTCCGGTCGAAAAGTCCGCCGTCTGTATGCTAGTTCGACGGACAAAAAGCCACGCTAGGGCAGCTATTGGCTACTGGCTATGAACTTCCTTGTTTTAGTCCGGTCGTACGTCATCACGTACGAATTCGACGGACTTTGGTGGATTGTGTGTAGGCAAGTCCGTTCATTCACAAAGTCCGTCGGAAAGTACGTCGAAAAGTCCGCCGGGCAAAGTCCGCCGTAATGTCCGCTCGTGTGTACGCGGCATTAGAGAAATGGTTTAAAACTAAATGCATCACTCATGCCTGGATATCTGAGGGCCGACAACTCATGTATCCAGCATGCTTCCTTTTGAAGGAGTAGCCCGTCATAATTTCCTCCTCTATCTCCAGGAGGAATATATTCTAAGGCAAAAAAGTGTAAACAGTTACTGTCAAAGTTGTGCTGCAAGCCGACATGGCGGCTAATAGGGAGACATGATCCCTTATTCAACAGAAAAAGGGTCTCTTTGTCTTTCCTATATAGAACATTTTACATTCACATAACATAATATACACTATGCCGATGGATTGGCATGTTACTGCAAATTTTGGTTTGAATAAATGCCCATTGGGCAACAGTAGACTTCGAATCGCCAGAATGTATCTACAATAGTTACAATGGTGGCACGGTCTGCTGCCCTTGTCAGCTTCTCTAACAATGCAGGTATGGCTTTCATAATGACTATGTACCAACGAATCCCTCAAAGAGCGGGATCGTCTAAACGTAATCTCCGGATACGGATTTAAATGTTTAGCCACCTTTTTATCCCCCATCAGCAGGTACCAGTATTTAAGGATTTCTCGTGTTTATGTTGACTAGAGAAAGTAGTGATGAGTCTGACTCCAGGGTTAGCTTTCTTGGATCTAGTGTTATGTAGGAGAGAAGCCCTATTTTGATTTTTTGGCTCTAAGATATGCCTTTTTCAGGCATTTTTTGCTATATCCCCGGTTAAGAAAGCGCAAACGTAAACATTTGGCTTCCTTTTCAAAATCGGAATCACTACAGTTGTGCCTGGCTCGCAAATATTGCCCATAGGGCACACTGGTGATGAGGGGAGCTGGGTGGGAGCTTGTGGCGTGCAGCAGGGAGTTTTCTGCAGATGCCTTACGGTATAGAGTTTTCACACTGCCATCCGGATTGACTGATTTGGGTATCCAAAAAGGTTAGACTTGACTGGCTAAATTCAACTGTAAATTTGAGATTAAAACTGTTAATCTTCAAGCTTTCCAAAAAGGACAAAAAGTAAGTCCTTGGTACCTACCCATATGAAGAAGATAGTCGATAAATCTTCTCCATAGGGGGACTTGTTCCATATATTGTTGCATATCATCGCTCCCACCCCCCCAGATACAGGTTGGCATAAGAGGGGGCCGCCCGATTGTCTCCGGCAATGGCAGTCTCACGGAGACAGTCAATTAGTTGATGACTTTCTTAGGCCCCACGTCGAGGGTTTGGTGTCCTACCTCCAGGACACCAATGACCTGCTACGCGCCCTCGATGGAGTTTTCATTCCCGAGGGCGCGTGGTTGGTAGCCCTCGACGTGGAGGCCTTATACAACTCTATCCCCCATCAGCAGGGGGTGGAGGTCGTCAAAGGCTTTATTTCTCAAAATCCAGAGATATCTTCCCAGTATAATGGATTTATCCTGAACCTGCTGCTGTTTATCCTCTCCAATAACATCTTTCTATTTGGAGGCTCCCACTACCTCCAGATACAGGGGGTGGCTATGGGGACCAAATGTGCCCCCTCTTATGCCAACCTTACGTTTACGCTTTAACCAGGGATATAGCAAAAAATGCCTGAAAAAGGCACATCTTAGAGCCAAAAATCAAAATAGGGCTTCTCTCCTACATAACACTAGATCCAAGAAAGCTAACCCTGGAGTCAGACTCATCACTACTTTCTCTAGTCAACATAAACACGAGAAATCCTTAAAAAATACTGGTACCTGCTGATGGGGGATGAGAAGGTGGCTAAACATTTAAATCCGTATCCGGAGATTACGTTTAGACGATTGCGCTGAGGGATTCGTTGGCACATAATCATTATGAAAGCCTACCGGCATTGTTAGAGAAGCTGACAAGGGCAGCAGACCGTGCCACCATTGTATCCATTGTAGATACATTCTGGCGACTCGAAGTCTACTGTTGCCCAATGGGCATTTATTCAAACCAAAATTTGCAGTAACATGCCAATCCATCGGCATAGTGTATATTATGTTATGTGAATGTAAAATGTTCTACATAGGAAAGACAGACAAAGACCCTTTTTCTGTCGAATAAGGGATCATGTCTCCCTAATACAGAAAAAGAAAATGGAGACCCCTATTAGCCGCCATGTCGGCTTGCAGCACAACTTTGACAGTAACTGTTTACACTTTTTTGCCTTAGAATATATTCCTCCTGGAGCTAGAGGAGGAAATTATGACAGGCTACTCCTTCAAAAGGAAGCACGCTGGATACATGAGTTGTCGGCCCTCAGATATCCAGGCATGAACGATGCATTTAGTTTTAAACCATTTCTCTAAGAACTAGGGCATTCCTAGCTTTAGTCCCGCCCCTTTTCCCTGTCTTTTTTCCTTTTACTTTAGGTCGCTGAATATATTTATTATTTTCAGTGTTTAGATTTAGCTGGCATCTTTTGGATGCATTAACTGTATATAATTGTTGCAACATGATTATCTGTTTTTGATACCGATAGATTTCCACTAATTTATTGCTACTTATCTTACAGGCTAATTCTACAACCACACATGTACATTTATGCTTTAATTCTTAAATTCAATGTGTTCTCAGTTTTGGGCTATCCCTGTCAATTTAGAGACCACACGGACGCCCGGGGCACCCACACTTGGGAAGTGAATAACCAATCGCTCTTAAGGTGGTGGCCCTATAGAATTGAGTCCGGTTATGGCACAGGGGTTTGTTATTGTGAAGTAACTGTTAATACTGAGCCGTCAATACAGCTCTCTAAGGATTGTCTGTTTAGAGCGTCTGCACAGTAAAGCATTTGAAGCTAGGCACGATGGTTCAAGATGAACAATGATCGGCTTGCCTTCTCTTTTTCCCTTAGTTAAGATGGCGCCATCGGCGCTCACACGCTCTACAGGCCCTTAGTAATGTAAGCATGCGCACTGAGCATCATGAACGCCGCTGACGTCAGAATGACGTTGCCACGTTCCCCCACGCTGCCGTGACGCAGGCATCCTCAATGAGCGTCCGCATCCTGGCGGTGAGATCAGACGCCGCTGCGATGGGGGTATATAAAGGCGGTTCATATACCGCATACCGCTCTGCTACCGGCGCTTCTCTATAGAGGGGGCATGGAGTGTTCGAGCCCACATGCCGAATTGATGTCCTACAAGTGTCAGACCTGCAGCCCTGTCACCTTTGACGGTCAGCTGCGCTCACAAAACTTTAATGGTTTCTTTTATTATATTTCTATCTAGATAGTGTTGCTGAAAAGGGCTCGCTCCCTCTGCACAATCAACCATAGTTCCTACTAGGGATTAGCTCACTATACTATCGATGCATCCAGATCTTTATGGCATGTGCTGTGAGACTTTTATGCTTTAAGCCATTATCAAATTGGTTCTATTTAAGGTAATGATATTTCACAGCATATAGGAACGAAATTGGATGCGGTTGCATTCTTTTCTGGCCAATTGTGAGTTTATTTTGCATTATTTAAAGAACTACTTTAAGACTTTATATTCCCATGTGGTCACATCAAGACAAGGAAACCCTTTACGTATGAGAACCCCTCAGTTGGAATTTGGTAGCAGTTTATCAGCTAATTCAATCAATCACTTATGCAGTGTTGGTGTATTACAGCCTAGTAAGATTTGTAAACCAAAAATCTTTTTGTATATATTTTTCTGTATGGTTCTTTTCTCTCCCTCTCTCTATATATATATATCTATATATATCTATATTAATCTATATATCTATATTAATCTATATATCTATATTAATCTATATATATCTATATATCTATATCTATATCTATATCTATATATCTCTATATATCTATCTCTATCTATAGATCTATATCTATATCTATATCTATATCTATATCTATATATATTTTTTTTTTTTTGTTTGATTTTTCTGTACAATCTTCATTTCATTACTTGAATCAAACATCAGATGTATTTTGTGCATTGCTAAATCAGCATGTTTAAAAACTCTTCATGGTGATATATGTATTGATCATTGTTATTTTCTCATTGTTTAGAGTCCACTACAATCATTGCCTTTAAACTCCTGAAGAAGCTCGTATTAGAGCGAAACATGTCGAGCGGCAGATTGTCATGGAATCAATTAAAGTAGTTTCATCCTGTTGCACCTTGTAATGTGATTTTTTTTTTGGGTGGATTTATATTTATATTTAAGCTTTTTTAGGATGATGTCTCATCTTTTTGGGGCACAGATATTTTAATCTATGATTCAATAAAATATAAAATTTTATATAATATGATTGTACAGATTTGCTGATTTTTTCATATTGTTTATTTAAATAGCACCTTAAAAGTCGCGGGGGCAAAAACCCCCCTTCCCCCCCTCATTGGCAAAACAGCCTTCGCTCCTATTTATATTCAATCATGGGATGTGGTGCTTTCTGATGACTAGCTCTGCCCTCTCTAGTTCATTTAAACAATGAACAGTGAGGGAAAGATATTGTTGTGTTTGTAGGGCCATCAGATCAGGTGTTGGTCTGTGGATGGTAACCTTTGGTCCCCTGTTGCCTGCAAGATTGCGAGGGTCTGCGTTGCTGTAGAGGTGGGACATCCACTTTGGGGGGCTGCGGTATGATGCCCCAGTCGTGCAGGAGGTGAATGCCTTTCTGTAGAACACCAATGGCATGGGTGAAGCCATTCCTTGTGACGAGGAGAGTCGCAGGGTAGCGCCTCTTGTACACAATTTAGTGGTTGTGGAGACCTTTTGTGACAGGGTTTAGATTCCGTCTGAGTTGTAGCGTGTACCTGGAGAGGTCTGGGTACAACTGGACACCCTCGTAAGGTCTGGGCAATGTTGTTTTAGACCTGGCTTCATACATCATTTTTTCTTTAATATGAAAGAAGTGTACCCTCATGAGCACATCTCTTGGCACAGATGCTGCTAGATGAGGGGGCTTTGCGATTCTACGTATCCTGTCTATAATGATGTCCCTGGGTGAAGAGTCAGGCAGAATGGTGCGTATGAGGTCTTTGGCGTACTTGTGTAGGTCTGTTAGTAGAGCTTCAGGGACCCCCTGCAATTTAATGGTATTACGTCTGGAACGGTCTTCTAAATCGCCCAGCTTGGCCCGGACCCACTCCTGTTCCTCCCTGACCTCATTATACATGTCAAAAAGATCATTCACTGTGGTTGTGCATTCCACCATTCCTTTTTCAATCGTAGTAACTCTGTGGCTCATGCAACTCATATCATTATTGATCTTATGAAACAGGGAGGAGAGGTCTGTATGATGACTGCAATGACATGAGCATGTCCTTTAATGCAGTGTCCATGACTGGCTGCCCTGTGGTGGGAAAGGATGCCATTGAGTTATGCAAGGCCTGGTTGGACTGAAATGGATTGAAGGCCTGGGCTTCGATTGTGGCCTGAGGCGGCTGTGGGAGCGGTGCATCCATCTGCATCCAGGCCTTGGCAGGGCTACTGGTAAGGGGATCCGCCTCTGGGTCTTGTGTGGGGGACAGGGGGAGTTTAGAGATGAATATTTCCCCCGATTCTCGTCCAGGAGGACTGCATAAGCCTCTCGCGGCGCAGCCTGGCCGCCGCCATCTTGGATCTCACTGAAATATGAAGGTGGTCAGCTTCTTGGGCTTAAAATTCGCCCATCCGTTTGCGGGACATAGTCGGCGGGGTCTTACTGCAGCACCGGGACGAATTTGGTGGCGTTTCGCCGTCTCTGGCGGGCCTGAGTCGCTCCGTTTGTTTCCCTCACTGAGGAGCTGTTAAATTACGCGGCCATCTTCGGTGCCGGCTAGCCACGCCCCCGGCAAGTCATCTTTGAAAAAGAATAGCCAAGGCCAAAATCTGCGAGAAACAAACAAAAGGGACTTTTGGACTTTCTAGGCACAACTACAACAAACTGATTATATAAAACAACATTTTATTTACTTAGAAAAATACATAGCAAAAAAGAGACATTGCCTAAAAACCACAACATGTGTATATATTAAAGTGCTCGCTATACAACACCATCTATAGTATACAGTATTCGGACATCTGGATAAACTTTCCACATAAAGATCAATCCGAAATGATGGCTCGATAGCAAATCTGTAGTCAATTCAAGTCACGTAAACCTTTGATGCTCGACATGTTTCGCGTATTACGCTTCAAGGAGCGATACAGGATATGTTGTGGCTATCAGAATACATAACATAGCAAAAACATAATAATTAATACAATATATATATCCGTCAAAAACAGATGTCTATAATGACGCCACATACATTGTATTTGGAAATATATACTGGTTCAAGCAGAGCAGTGATGGGTGCGCCAACAACTTATTTAGAGCCAAATCTCAACGCTTTCCCGATCTGATGACTAATCCCAATATCTGGGCCTTCCTGATGGGCACGATCAACGATGTCAAAAAAATGAATGTAATACAAAAACATAGGAATTTGACTTATGCTCAAGCACAAGCAATTACACAATTACAAAACCATCCTGATCTGGTGATAAAACCCACCGATAAAAGGCGGAAATATTGTTCTCATGACCAAAGTGGACTACAAACAGATGGTCATGAATATCCTATGTAACAAAGCATGGTATAGATGCATTGACTCTACAGAAATTGATCAGTATAAAACAGAATTTTTGACTATCGTTGGTTCTGCCCATCAGGAAGGCCTCATTGACCAGGACCTCTATAATTTTTTGAATGTACGCCATCCTAGGATGGCTACATTTTATGCACTTCCAAAAGTGCATAAAGACCAGACTAGGCCCCCGGGAAGACCCATAGTGTCAGGTATTGGGTCTCTAACTGAGAATGCAAGTCGATTAGTCGATTCAATATTCTTACCACATGTACTATCCTTACCCTCATACATAAGAGATACATTGGATCTTTTGAAGCAGATCGAGGGGATGGTCGTGCCTCCTGATGCCCTGCTCGTGACTCTGGATGTCGAGGCTCTATACTCGAGCATCCCTCACGAGCAGGGTATCAGGACAGCGCGCACCTTCCTTCGTGAACAAACACACCACCGTTGGGACTACTGTGAATTTATTCTGAAATTGTTACGTTTTATCCTCACACACAACTGTTTTACATTCGACGAGTCCCACTTCCTCCTGGTGCAGGGCGTGGCCATGGGCACCTGTTGTGCGCCCACCTACGCCAATCTGTACCTGGGGGGGTGGGAACGTACAGTGTTTTCGGATGACAGTTTATCACACTTCACAAGTCAGGTGATGTGCTGGTGGCGCTTCATCGATGACATTTTTATTGTATGGTCAGGGTCTATGGAGAGTTTAAATACCTTCGTGGAGAGATTGAACTGTAATATGTTCAATTTGAGATTTACAGTATGTAGTGATTATTCTACTATTACATTCCTCGATCTCACAATTCGCAAAGACAATGAGGGCCGGCTGGCCACCTCTCTGTTCCGCAAAGCTACAGCAGGCAACACCCTGCTGCACGCAGGAAGTGCTCACCCATACACCCTCATACGTAGTATACCTTACGCGCAGTACCTTAGACTCCGTAGAAATTGCACACTCACGGAGGATTTTAAGCAACAAGCCAATATACTTAGTGACCGAATGAGGGCAAGGGGATACAGTAAATCACTTCTTCGCCGTGCCTACAACAAAGAACTGCGTCAACCACGGAATTCTCTTTTATATCAGAATAAAATTCCCAAATCCAATCTGATGGTAAGATATATCACCAGGTATTCCCAACACCACTCAGAACTACGTGACATTCTAACTACACATTGGTCTCTCCTACGTGAGGATCCAATCCTGGCCAAATATGTAATCCCTACTCCAGCTATTACATTTCGGAGATGTAGATCCCTCAGATAAACTTACATCTAGTCATTTTTGTAATGATCCTCCACTACAACTTTGTCCCAAAGGGATCACCAGATGCGGGAGATGCTCGTTTTGTCCCTGGATCCGTGTAGGTACCTGCTTCAGACTCCCCAATGGGGAAATGTTTACCCCTCACTTTCACGCCAATTGTGAAACCCAGGGCATAGTTTACCTAATGATATGCGATTGTCAAGCCTTCTATGTCGGAAAGACTTAGACAATTTCGCTCACGCATAAAAGGACCATATATACTACTCCGGAGGGGGAAAAATGATTACATCAGTGAGCAGGCACCTGGACCTTTATCACAGATTCGACACCTCGGTGGTCTCCTTCATCGCCCTTGCGGTGATTCCAAGGAGCCCCCGAGGTGGCGACTGGGACAAACAAATTTTGAGACAAGAAACACTCTGGATAGAATGCTTGAATGCGACTCGAGCCCCTGGCATAAATGAATCGCAGTCATACAAACCCTTTCTTTGACAGTACTTTTGACATACAGGCTAGGATTATAGTCAGTTCAGGCTAAATGGTTTATGATTTACAGTAATGTTCTGGAAACATGTTTGTTCATTTGTCCAAAAAATCTTTTCCAATTTCCCATTTTCCCTACCCCAGTGACTTTTTCTTTCCCCTTCTTTCTCGCTATGACATTCACCCCTTCTATATATCTTCTCATATATGATCTCTAACATGCTGCTGCTATTGAAGTCCATATTCTCTTTATTTCATATATATATATACACACACTTGTACAGAAGATCCATACATACATACATACATACATACATACATATATATATAAATAAACATAATGAAGGTTTTACTAAAGCTCGAGTCCAGAGCAAGTATTCCTCATACGAATACTACAGATTCTGAGATATATACACATTTGAGAAATAGGATTTTCTCAAATGTTTTCAAGGTTTTTTTATACATTGAAGTTCTATCTATTGTACATGTCATACATTTTGTTTTTGCTGAGTTCATGCGGTGCATTTGTGTGGGCGCCACCTGGTGGTGGGTTCTTGGCTGCTATGCGGCCGCCCAGCGTCACATCAGCTTCCCTTGATGTGGCGCTTACATCAGCTGGTACACTATCAGGTGCCGGCTGGTGTAGCTTGTAGTGGGCGGGCGCTGCTTTCCTCACTGGAAGCGCCGCCGCTGTGTGGACGGCGCTTCTGGCTGGACGGCGCGCATGCGCACTGTGAGCATTCGGCCGGTCCGGATGACGTCACGTCGGCGCCGCCGATTGGTTGACGATGGACGGGACGTACACACAAATAGGACGGCGTCCTATTATTGTGTGCACTCCGCTTCAGCCATAGGAGGACATCGCATGTCGCAGGTCTTTTCTTACTATACGCAGGTACCCCCTTTTGTTGCAGCACTAGTTACTAGGCATCTGCCACTGATGGATACCTATATCATAAGTCAGTTACCAGCTTACCTTCCCCCTCCTTCTCCCTTGTTTGCCTGCTTATATCATAGGACAAATTATTGGTAGACCGCCTTTGATTACACTGGGCCGTTGGCACCCCCTGTCTAGGATTACCTGAGCCCTACTGTGGAACCTAGGGGCACACAGAACATAAAACAACATCTGTAATAACCAACACTGGTGAGTGTTATATAACATGGCGGGGGCTATGCCACTAGATACCCACCTATATATACACATCCTTATCTTTATTCTAAATTTATTGTTTTCCTTTTAGGAACAGGCTTATGTAACAAGCTAGTACCAGCTTACATCTATTCCGACGTGCATAGGTATATTAATTTGCCGGTTTTCCGGCCCGTGTGGGCTTGCGGATTATTACCTCTTTCATGATTTTATATATATTCCACAATGTAAGTATTTCCTTTAGCTTTCCACCCCCCCTTCCCATTCCCCCCTTTCCTCCTCTCCTCCCTTCCCCCCCCCCCCTCCCCCCCTCTCCCCCCCCTCCTTTCCCGCTATTTCCCTCTTTCTCCTTTTTCCTCCTCTTTAGCTCTTTTCCCCCTTTTCTTTTCTTTCTCTTGCTCTCTCTCCCCCCTTTCTTTTTCCCTTTCCCTTTCTTCCCCTCCCCCTTTTTTCCTTCCTTTTTCTTTTCTTTACCCCTTTTAGGCATTGGGAATAAAATTTTTACTTATCCTATGAACCTTCTCTACTGCGACACACCTTTGAAGTATCACATTAGACTATGTTGTGTACGCCCCCATAGCTAGCCTTTCATCACCCCCATGGTTGGCGCACCCATCACTGCTCTGCTTGAACCAGTATATATTTCCAAATACAATGTATGTGGCGTCATTATAGACGTCTGTTTTTGACGGATATATATATTGTATTAATTATGTTTTTGCTATGTTATGTATTCTGATAGCCACATATCCTGTATCGCTCTTGAAGAAGCGTAATGATACGCGAAACATGTCGAGCAAAGATTTACGTGACTTGAATTGACTACAGATTTGCTATCGAGCCATCATTTCGGATTGATCTTTATGTGGAAAGTTTATCCAGACGTCCGAATACTGTATACTATAGATGGTGTTGTATAGCGAGCACTTTAATATATACACATGTTGTGGTTTTTAGGCAATGTCTCTTTTTTGCTATGTATTTTTCTAAGTAAATAAAATGTTATTTTATATAATCAGTTTGTTGTAGTTGTGCCTAGAAAGTCCAAAAGTCCCTTTTGTTTGTTTCTCGCATATTTGATAGGACGTGGCACAGGTTTACTTTCCGTGTGTATCCACGGTGCCACTCCGTGTTATGATACACTTCTAATTTTGCAAGGCCAAAATCTGCCCTTTGATGGTGCTCAAACCAAATACTGGATAAAAAGACAGTATTCATCCCACGTCCTCTGGTGGAATTGAGAGCTGGGTTTGGACTTGGAAACCAAGGTGTGAAAGAAATGAAGGGAAATATCTCCTCTGTCAAAGGCACATCTGCATGTGTGTATACAAAAGGAGCTAAAGGGCATCCCCACAAGACCAACACTTCGTTCAAAGTATCCTTCACATATGCACTGACAGAAGGCCTTATCTTGGATATATGGTGTAATGCACGCACTAAGCCAGAGGTCTCCAAAAACTTTAAAAACAAAAAGGCCAGTTTGCTGCCCTTCAAACTTAAGGGGAGCCAGACTGGCCAGCAGGAGTAAAAAAATTATAGGCTTGGTGTCCATGGGAGGAATAGTACCCAATTGTAGGTGTCTGTGGGAGGAATAGTGCAACATATCAGTGGAAGATTGGTACCCCAAAAGCTGGATAAAAAAGGCAAAGGGCCACATCTGCCCCCCGGGCTACCATTTGGAGATCCCAAAGAAGCAGCCGCCACCCAGTTCCTGCTGGCAACCATACTGGAATGTATTGCGAACCAAGCTCATTGTTAAGCCTGCAGGGATCAGTGCACCAGCACATGAACTCCCCGCAGCTGACCTACTGTGGCTCTCCCAACAGCCCAAGATGTTAAAAGGACTAAGCCCTATGCATGTTTTCACCCTACCAGTGGGCATACCCCCCTAGGGGGCCTTCAGTGACAAAGCTCCACTGCAAATGCACAACAGCCCCAGGCCATGCGGCTACCACAATGCACCACTTGCCAAGGCGAGTACCTGAATTAATATTACAGGCCGGCCCTGCATCTTCTTTCTGGTGGGGTCTGGGTAAATTTACCCAAGACACAGCTGAGAAGTCAATCTGTAAAGCTGCAAAAATAGAAGCCGCATTGGCCATGTAACAGCTGTGAATGTTTCTGGAGTAGTCTTGAGAAAAGCAGAGAGAAGCTGTCCATCTATCCCCAAAAAAAAGGACATGATGGGAGTGGGAGGGGTTATACAGGGCTGTTCTTACAATTTTTTTGCCATTGTCCAATGCCAGTGGGGTTTCAGAGCTCAGTTATGGTAGGAGGGAACAGTAATGGCTGGGAGAGTCTTAGTAACAAGGCAAGGGATAATGCCTTGCCTGGGAGTTATTGGGCCAGGTTTTGAGAACTCTGACTAAATGGCCATAGGTGTAGGCCATTTACAAAAGCTGCACAGTTTATTTCTTTTATCTACAAGCACCCCTTACCTGCATAAACAGTTTTTTGTGAAGAACTAACCCTTTAAAAGGCTGATACCCATTGTATGTTGTCATGTACATTTAAGTGTTTTAACATGACAAAAGAAAAAAAAAAAAAAAAAAAAAAAAGTGTAAAGTGTCATAAAGTAAAAACCATTATACAAATATTTAATTGCATGCTGTATATGTACAAGCAGCACCTGAAAGGTATAGGTGTCATCTAAAAACCAATCCTGTGACTTGTGTGCACAAATCCATAATTTTGTTTTTACATTTCTTAAAGACATACAAGCTTATAAAAAAACATCAGTTATAAGACTGGGGAAGATGGCAGAGATTTAAAGCGGTATTAAACCCAAAAGCAAAAAATTATTATTGCATTGACCGCTTTAACCCCCTCCTACACTAACTCATAACCCGATGCTGAGATCTCCTGCTGTTCTGTGTAATCTGTTTATTAAGGTGTTGTGTTTATCATTAAGTGTCTTTCTCCAATGGTTAATTGAGTAACTTATCCTTTGTTTGATAATCCTCCTCAAGTAATTAGTCTGGTGTCAACTTTGCCTTGTTAGCCATTACCTCAATATGTGTTCATGTGGGGACTGCCCCTGTTTTTAAGTGTATACAAATCTGTATTTCTGTTCAATAAATGTGATGCCTTTGGTTTTTACCTCAACATCTTGTCTGTGTACGATAGCTTGGGGTAAAGGGTTGGCATTAGCAAATTGTTCTGCTGGAAGAATTTGGCGGAGTCACCCAGGCGGTCCGTATTGTCTGTATTAGTTTTCTTTTCAAGGCTTTCTTGTATTTTCATCTAGTGATTCAGCCAGTAACTGTTTTTCAACAGAAAAAGCTCTTACAGTTACAGGGATGACACAAACCATTTAACACTGGCAGGGGTAGTTATAATGAACAGCTCTTATGTAAAATCTTTATCCCAAGAGAAAAAAAAAATAGCTAAAGCGGATTCGAAAGTATTAGCTGGAGTTGTGCTTAAGTTTGTTACTGTACTTAAAACGTGCTATTACTTCTAACACTCCCCTCCCCCAGACTGACAATGCTGCTCCCCAAATCTGCCCCCTATGCCCAGATTAGTGTCTGTACAATACAGGAGGCGTGTTGCTGGCCAGATCAGAGGAAAAAAAAAAAAAGAAAAGCCTAAAAAAGAAAAAAAAAAAAAAAGAAAAACTGAATCAGCCACCACATCCAATGGTTAGTAAGCGGCAAAATATTACATTTTGGGTTTATTACCGCTTTTTAAATTTACATTAAAGCAATGCACCAAGGCAGAATGACAAATTCTGCAATATTAAAACTGTATTCAAGACAGGTCATAGACTCACAGGAACAAAGAGGACACACCCCAGCAATGTGCCAGTCAGAGCAGACTTTACCACCTCTTCATAGCACTTGTTCTCTTCTCGTGCCCCCTTAATCAGTGCAGTGATGTAGAAAGTCAGTTCAATGATTGAGCCAAATGTAGCATTCACCACAGCTCCCAGTGCAAAGTTGCTCTGAGCAGATATACTATATGATGCCATAAAATGACGAGAAATAAAAAAGGAAAACAAGTTATACAACTGTAGCTAGAGAATATATGAAGCATAAGACTTGGCAGAAGTCATCCTCTAATTTCCAATAGTCAAAAAAAAAAAAAAAAAAAAAAAAAAAAAAAGGTAAACCTAAACCGAGGGCAAATGTAAAAGGATGGAACTTTTGAACTCCTGAAATGTTGGTTGCTGCTGTCATCAATACCCAGACTCATTGACCTGGAACCAGCAAAGTTAATATATCTGCTCTCCATTTCTGTTCTGGCTCAGTGGCCAAAGTCAGCCAAGCAGCGAGACCATTTCCCTCAATACAAGTTACCTTGAAAACAAATATGAAACATACTGTACACCAATTACAAGCAGTCTGTAAAACCTGAGAAGGTGGGGAAAAAAAAAAAATAAGAAAAAAATAAAATAAATTCAGTTGGGGGATCAGGGCATAAGCAACTTATTACTTCAGTGGACCAAACACGTGACCTTCCTTGACCCCTAAAAAAAAACTTAAAATAGAACACTATAGGCACAACTTTTTTCATTTTGAATAGAGTAAGGGAGGGTTATAACCTGAGATTTTTTTTTTCTCACCATCTGTCTCATTACGCAGGTTCCTTTCACTTTGTGTCCCATAGTCAGACAGGAAATCCCTGCAAATTCAGATAGTTTATTGGGGACCCCCAAGTCACCAGAACTAGTGTCCCAGTTTGAAGATTTCCCCACTTTCCTGGGGACAACCCAAAATTTGGAATTTGCTTTTATTTTCACTTTTAATGAGAATGGTAAACAGGACAGAGGGGGAATCTCCATAACCGGAGAACACACAGCCCAGAAAACAAACTGACAAGCTTTCTAATCCCTCTCCAGTCTATCCAAAATTTAAAAAAGAAAAAGGGGAAAAAAAAAAAACAAAAACAATAAAAAGCACATTACACCCGTCACACGGGTTTGCTGATCAAATGGACCTGATCAGAAGCTTCATGCAATTCTATGTGCAGGCGGATGTAAAAAAAAAAAAAAAAAAAAAAAAAAAAAAAAAAAAGTGTCCACTGTTCAGGTAAAATACAGCCGTGGCCAAAAGTTTTGAAAATGACACAAAATATTAAAATTTAATTTTCACAAAGTCTGCTGCCTCTGTATTTATGATGGTAATTTGTATGCTATACTCCAAATTGTTATGAAGAGTGATCAGATGAATTGCAATTGCAAAGTCCCTCTTTGCCACGAATAAAGAAGGCTTTAGGGTGCCCAAGAGAGTCCAGCAAGCGCCAGGACTGTCTCCTACAGTTGATTCAGCTGTGGGATCAGGACCACCAGTGCAGAGCTTGCTCAGGAACGGCAGCAGGCAGGTGTGAGTGCATCTGCATGCACAGGGAGGCCAAGACTTTGAGGATGGCCTGGTGTCAAGGACAGCAAAGAAACCACTTCTCTCCATGAAAAACATCAGGGTCAGACATTCTGCAAAGGTACAGGGATTGGACTGCCGAGGACTGGGGTAAAGCAATTTTCTCTGATGAATCCCCTTTCCGATTGTTTGGGGCATCCGGAAAAAACCTTGTCTGGAGAAGAGGTGAGCGCTACCATCAGTCCTTGAATAAAGAATGGTACAAACACATCCTCCGAGAGAAAACTTCTCCCAACCATACAAGAACAGTTTGGTGATAAACAATGCTTTTCCCAGCATGGAGCACCCTGCCATAGGGTGAAATTGATACCCAAGTGGCTCGGGGAACAAAACATCGAAAATTCAGGGTCCATGACCAGAAAACTCCCCAGACCTTAATCCCATTGAGAACTTGTGGTCAATCCTCGAGACAGGTGGAAAAAAAAAAAAAAAAAAAAAAAAACACACAACAACCAAACAACCCACAATAAGACAAACTCCAAGCATTGATTATGCAAGAATGAGCTGCCATTAATTAGGATGTGGCCCAGAAGTTGATTGACAGCATGCCATGGCAAAATGCAGGGGTCCTGAAAAAGAAGGGTCAGCAATGCAAATATTGACTCTTTGCATAAACTTGTAATTGTCAATAAAAGCCTTTGACACTTGTGAAATGTTTGTAATTATACTTTAGTATACCATAGGAACATCTGACAAAAAGATCTAAAAACACAAGCAGCAGAATTTGTGAAAATGTATATTTGCGTCAGTCTCAAAACTTTTGGCCACGGCGGTACATAAAATAGAAAAAGGTCTATTCTGTTTTTCAAAATCACCCCCTTCCATTGAACAAGCCAATGACATACATATTTTGGAGTCAGTGAGGTCATTCAACTCTGATTCTCTATACAACACATAAAAAGGTGCTATCCTGAACATTAAAGTACTTTGTCTCAGTACTTTAGCCCAGATTAAGCAGACAAAAGCAATGGGCTTCCTCTTGGAGAATTTAAATATTAAAAAAGCCTTCATGGGTGGGTGGTCATCCCAATAAAGTATTTGGAGACCACCCTGGTTAATGCCCACATGTCATGCTAAGCCACCATGATTGAAAACTGAAATCTGAGAAATGAAACGGGTAGACTAGGAACGGTCAGGCTAGGGAGAAAAGTGCTAGATTATGGTGGACATCCTCCAGCCAGGAAAAAACTGTTGGCTGTCAGACATGCTGTAGCTTCTAATGCCCACAAT
Organism: Lithobates septentrionalis; assembly: GCA_037952835.1. Classification (NCBI taxonomy): domain Eukaryota; kingdom Metazoa; phylum Chordata; class Amphibia; order Anura; family Ranidae; genus Lithobates; species Lithobates septentrionalis. The sequence goes on from JBBDGP010003253.1 coordinate 400,435, forward strand.
TAGCAACTTGCAGTGTGTAGTAAACAGAGTAAGCACTCTCAGTACATTAGAAGAGCCTGTACAAATGTAGAAGAGTGAAGGTAAGACTATATTTCAGCTTCAAACACTTAACCCATATACTTGCCTCAAAACTATCCACCCCCCCCCCCCCCCCCCCCACGCCCATTCAGCCCTAAAATGTCTAATGTTACTAAAGACAGAAAAATGCTGCATTAATCTTAGCACCAGGATTGATGCAACACAAAAGACCAAGTACTAAGGAAGGCCACATGTGATCCATTTTCTTTTGTCAACCAGTGGGTCGAACAAAAGAAAATGGATTGCTTCATTCCCATAAAGCTATTGTGTCCTGACAGTGGGAGAGTCCCCCACAGTCAGGCACTGATCAAGTGAAAACTTTCAAACAGGTTGGTAGTACAGAAGCTGATCGAGAGATTGACTTCTGTACAACCAGTATGGCCATAGATGGATTGAAATTCGGCTGGTCCCTGGTGAACCAGCCAAATTTTGATCCATCTATAGCCAGCTTAAGTTGGAACCCCTGTGCTAAATCTGTTCTGCTGTTGCTACCAGCCTATCAACTATTAAAAATAACTAATAAAAATAAAATATTTTTAGTTTCAAATGTTTTCTAAACAGAATTAAAATGGGTAATAAAAATACAAAAAGTGCAATATCTACATTAGGTCCAGAGCCCATTTATAAATGTAAATATTTGTTTACACTTTAAAGTGTTAGTCATATACATCCTCACCTAAATGCACCACACATTTGAGATAAATTTACATGAAAACATGTAGATTTAATTGTGCCTACAATCCTGCCAAAACAAGAAAAAAAAAAAAAACCCGCGTAAATGTGAATACAGTTAAATGAACATGACAGTAACGTCTGTTCACTTTGTCTGGAATTCTCAAATGCCTCAATTGTTTGTTGCTTCATGATGCATATAGTAACAGTTTTATGTATAAAGCCCTTACCTTGCAATCGCCATTCCAATATAGTAGGAAAGTGGCATTATGGAGAGCAGTGAGAGAGTAAATTTCACAGGTGAACTGGCGTAATAATTGTGCACGTCAACATAGCCAAGAACCAGTGACACAATCACCAACACAATTAAGTCTGTAAGAGCTAGTTAAGGAGATAGTTTTCCCTAGATCCAGGAAATCAAAAGCACTAGAATAATTCATTTATCTCCAGGTGTTTGCCTGTTAACTTACCTCATTTAAAACAAGCATCAACTGCAAAAGTTAAAAAAAAATTATATACAACATTGATTGTTACATGAAAACAAAAAAAATGCCAGAAAAAGCCTGGGGGGTCAAAATAAGTTACCATAATTAGGGCTTCAAAAGATGTCTTTTGGATTAAGAAGCAGCCCATTTGCTGTCACCAAGCATCATTTAATTATAGCCCCATAAAGTTTGTGACTGAAAGGACACTTGCTGCCTTGCAGTTCTTCATTAGAGAATTACAGTACCGAAACAAAATAATTTGCAGGACAGGCAAATAGCATTTGTAAAAATGGGCAAGCAACAGTAGCACCAATATTTCTTTCTAAGCACAGGTCTCCTCGTTGATTCTTCAAGAAAAGGATACTAACTGAAAATACATTGAGTCCATCCACAGCATACTTGTAGTAATATACATTAATGGCATGATAGCAACAGAGAATGACTTCTGCATTATGGTGATCTTCTACCTAGAAATTAGAAAAGAGATATGCATCACAAAAGTACTTGTCGCAGCTGTGAAACTCTAGTCAATGGTATAGAAAAACAAAAATACAAAAACACCTCCATGTCGAATATAAAAAGTGGTAACCACCCAAAGTGTACGGGTACCTAAAAGTGCAGATGAGGTGTCCTAGTGAAGTTAACCTCAAGGCTGTCCTGGGCATGCTATACACCATGCCAGCTGTAATTTGACCTCAAGCTTGTAGGCAGATGCAGTCTGCCGTTTCCACTGCAGGTGGCGCTCAACTTCAGCAGAAATGCAGAGGGAGAGAAAGTCATGAGGAACATGGTTTCTCTGGTTTCCTAAGTCACTGGAGCAGTGATCCGATTGGATGTTGGCTGCCCATACGACTCTGGCAGAATCGATTTAAGACCCTGGCCCATGGGTTTGGCATGCATTTGCATGCGGGTAGTGTATGGAGAAGTTACCCATCTGTCAGGGACAGAATTAGCAGCAGGAAATAGTTCCAGATGAGGAAAAGCTTAGGGCTCACAATCCTACAGACATCTTCACGTTTGAGTATGAGATGGTCCCTCCAGACAGATGCTGTCAATTTGGCTGATACCTGCTCTGCTACACGCTGTTGGAATTTGTAAGTGCTCCTGGTTGTATCCTATTCCACCTGGTTTGTGGTGAACAGTTTTAACTTAACTACAAGTTCTACTAATTGCACCTGTACTGTGTGTGTTCTCACAGCTGCACCCACCCACAAGCTCTAGAATAGCATAGAATTCTAAAGAGATGAGGACGCTACAACATCCCGACTACAAAAACACAGGTCTTCCTCTTGCATGGATCTTTGAATATACACATACTGTGTATCAGAAAGGGTGGTATTTGCCAATACTATATTATAGCAGGAAAGTATTCAATATTCAATCCATTTCAGGTGTAGTTTTCCAGTTCTGCAAGGAATGACACCCAAATCATAAGTGAGAAAGTTAAAAAGATTTCCTAAAATTATACCCTAAATCAGATTTCCAATAGTGCCATATAACTGCTCTTGGAGAGCACCAAGAACAGCAAACTGGGGGAATTCCCTTATTTGTATGTCCACCAAAACTTTTTTTCTCAGCTTAAGATAGCGTAGGGAAGGATTAGAATTCTTGCCAAGTTTTTACTACATCTCAGGGTTCCATTATTTCCTCTCATCTTGTCTCATGCAACAATGATGATTTTTGATTGTATTCTGTGCCGTGACCTGTACGTTGCGCACTCCTGAGCCCTGCACTTTGTGTTAGGTTCAGACACTGTGGTATGTGTGTGCCATGTATAGGGTGAGTAGGCTCGGTTTTTTTTTTTTTGTATACAAACCAGGTCCCTTTTAAGCCCCTCTTACTGTTAGTTCAATTAGGGTCACACCAAAAATTTGGGGTGGTGCAATATGCCTGCCACTATATTTTAGTTATTTGTGTGTGGGTTTTGAAAAATGACTGACCCCCAGGTGCCAGATATGCCAAATAGACCACCAAGCTTCGTACCTTTTTTGTCCATCGGATGTGTACGTGTTCTGGAGGCATTAACAAAACCTTAGATAGAATCCTGGCATTCATTTTGGAGATTGGGATGAAGACGATTAGAAGCCAAGAGATTAAGCATGCTAACCCATGGACTACTGCAAGCAATGGAAATCCTACCAAGAGCCACACATAAGTGCTGATTCGCCACTAAAAAAAAAAAAAAAAAAAAAAAAAAAAAAGAAGAAGCACACGCTCAAATTTTCATTTTAAATGTACATTTTTAAAAACAATAAAGTCATTAAGCGCTAAAAACTGGCAGTCATAAAAGGACATATAGTCTTGTCATAAATAAATGTAAGAAAATGACCGGATTCCAGTGCAGCTGCCAACTTCTGTAAAAAGTAGACAAAATTAAGCAACAAATGCAGCGCTCGATGGGACCAGTACCAATATAACTTTAGCAGTGATAGTGCTCAATATAGTTTGTTTATTGGATGCACAATGAGATTAAAAAACAACCGTCAGATGAAAATGATGTAGTTAAAATCAGACAAAGTAAAAATCATTCTCATAGTTGAAGTACTTCGAAATATATATATGCGATACCGCCACACCTCCTGGTAACAAGGGATTAACATCAATAGGTACACTCCATTGTCCAGATAATGACCGGATAGCTCAATGTGTAGGGAAAAAAAGCCAGTGGAGTGGAGAGACACAGTTCTCTTGAGTACAACTACTGGTTAATGACAGGTGTCAAACTCACTGTGCTGCAGGTGGTGTATTATAGTCCACGCTGCTGGGTGTTGACAAACGGGCAGGCTAATCCAGCGAGCTACAATCTGGCGTCCTGAGTGACATGCACTAGCTCCAAGGACCCGGAAACGAAGTTCATAGCCAGAAACGAGGAGTGTCCTGGTGTTGGGCGGATTGCAAGCTCGTTGTTGCTGTGGCAACCGTGACTTACATGTTTCAAGCCCTGCGCTTTATCAAAGTCACGGGAGTCACAGCAATAAGGGATTATATAGGTATATACAGTGGGTATGGAAAGTATTCAGACCCCCTTAAATGTTTCACTCTGTTATATTGCAGCCATTTGCTACAATCATTTAAGGTCATTTTTTTCCTCATTAATGTACACACAGCACCCCATATTGACAGAAAAACACAGAATTGTTGACACTTTTGCAGATTGCTTTTTTTTTGCAAAGAAAAACTGAAATATCACATGGTCCTAAGTATTCAGACCTTTTGCTCAGTATTTAGTAGAAGCACCCTTTTGATCTAATACAGCCATGAGTCTTTTTGGGAAAGATGCAACAAGTTTTTCACACCTGGATTTGGGGATCCTCTGCCATTCCTCCTGCAGATCCTCTCCAGTTCTGTCAGGTTGGATGGTAAACGTTGGTGGACAGCCATTTTTAGGCCTCTCCAGAATAGCTCAAATTGGGTTTAGGTCAGGGCTCTGGCTAGGCCATTCAAGAACAGTCACAGAGTTGTTGTGAAGCCACTCCTTCGTTATTTTATCTCTGTGTAGGGTCGTCTTGTTGGAAGGTAAACCTTCAGCCCAGTCTGAGGTCCTGAGCACTCTGGAGAAGTTTTTCGTCCAGGATATCCCTGTACTTGGCCGCATTCATCTTTCCCTCAATTGCAACCAGTCGTCCTGTCCCTGCAGCTGAAAAACACCCCCAGAGCATGATGCTGCCACCACCATGCTTCACTGTTGGGACTGTATTGGACAGGTGATGAGCAGTGCCTTGGTCTCAGACCAGAGAATATTATTTCTCACCATCTTGGAGTCCTTCAGGTGTTTTTTTTTAGCAAACTCCATGCGGCTTTCATGTGTCTTGCACTGAGGAGAGGCTTCAGTCGGGCCACTCTGCCATAAAGCCCCGACTGGTGGAGGGCTGCAGTGATGGTTGACTTTCTACAACTTTCTCCCATCTCTGACTGCATCTCTGGAGCTCAACCACCGTGATCTTTGGGTTCTTCTTTACCTCTCTCACCAAGGCTCTTCTCCCCCGATAGCTCAGTTTGGCCAGACAGCCAGCTCTAGGAAGGCTTCTGGTCATCCCAAACGTCTTCCATTTAGGGATTATGGAGGCCATTGTGCTCTTAGGAACCTTAAGTGCAGCAGAAATTTTTTTGTAACCTTGGCCAGATCTGTGCCTTGCCACAATTCTGTCTGAGCTCTTCAGGCAGTTCCTTTGACCTCATGATTCTCATTTGCTCTGACATGCACTGTGAGCTGTAAGGTCTTATATAGACAGGTGTATGGCTTTCCTAATCAAATCCAATCAGTATAATCAAACACAGTTGGACTCAAATGAAGGTGTAGAACCATCTCAAGGATGATCAGAAGAAATGGACAGCACCTGAGTTAAATATATGAGAGTGTCACAGCAAAGGGTTTGAATACTTAGGACCATGTGATTTCAGTTTTTCTTTTTTAATAAATCTGCAAAAGTGTCAACAATTCTGTGTTTTTCTGTCAATATGGGGTGCTGTGTGTACATTAATGGAGGAAAAAAAAAATGAACTTAAATGATTTTAGCAAATGGCTGCAATATAACACAGAGTGAAAAATTTAAGGGGGTCTGAATACTTTCCGTCCCCACTGTAGATGTGGGTGGAGTAGGCTGTCAATTCTAATGTTAACCCCCTGTATACACCATACAAATACGATGATAAATACATACACAGAACAGCACAAAAAAATGCAGAATTACAAGGTTAGCAATATAGGATGGTAAAAATGAATATACAAAATTAAAAAAAAAAAAAATTACATACATACGCACACATATATACACACACACGAACAAAAAAAATAAAAAATTGTAAATTATCACTGGCAATGGACTGAAACGTTCAGCAAAACCCCCTTTGATGGTCTACATAAATTGCTAAAACCGCCATGTAACATTAAAATTTATGTATTTGTGAATATACGATATATATTAAAAATTGGATAAATATGTGTAATGACTAAAAATTAAAAATATATATAGCATCAATGGTATACTCGCCAGATGAACAACCCCATACTGTTGGCCCAAAGAACGACATTTGACCACAATCCCCTTATTACCTAGGTGTGGATATTTGACCTAGACAGCTTCCACAAATTTCTAGATTGTTTGGGAGATACGCATACCTGTGAGACTCTTAAGCTAAATTCCCACAGGGCTTTTTCCTTCTACCGAGACCTGCCGCCTTTTACAGGTGTGAGCAGCTACCTGCAATCGCTGAGCCCGTACGCTTCAATAACAGGTTGTTGGTGGCCACAAATATTTGTGGCTGTTCTCACAGGAGGGAGGAGGGGAGGGAGGATCCCCTGCTGATTTTGTACGTTTGTCCACGGACAAAGAAATGATCAGTCTATAATTTTAATGGTAGGTTTACTTTGACAGTGAGAGACAGAACAAAAATATCCAGAAAAAAAATAAGTTAAAGTGATTTGCATTTTAATAAGTAAAAATAGTATTTGACCCCTTCGCAAAACAGGACTTCGTATTGGTGGCAAAACCCTTGTTGGCAAGCACAGAGGTCAGACGTTTGCACACATCTAAGCAGGGATTTTGTCCCACTCCTCTTTGTAGATCCTCTCCAAGTCAATAAGGTTTGAGGCCGACGTTTGGCAACTCAAACCTTCAGCTCCCTCCACATATTTTCTATGGAATTAAGGTCTGGAGACTGGCTAGGCCACTTCAGAACCTTAATGTGCTTTTTCTTCAGCCACTCCTTTGTTGCCTTGGCTGTGTGTTTTGGGTCATTGTCATGATGGAATACCCATCCACGACCCATTTTCAATGCCCCGAGTGAGGGAAGGAGATTCTCACCCAAGATTTGACAGTACATGGCCCTGTCCATTTGATGCGATGAAGTCATCCTGTCCCCCTAGCAGAAAAACACCGCCAAAGCATGTTTCCACCTCCATGTTTGACGGTGGGAATGGTATTCTTGGGGGTCATAGGGAGCATTCCTCCTCCAAACATGGCGAGTCGAGTTGATGCCAAAGAGCTAGATTTTGGTCTTATCTGACCACAACTATTTCACCTAGTTCTTCTGAATCATTCAGATGTTCATTACCAAACTTTAGACGGGCCTGTACATGTGCTTTGAGCAGGAGGGCCTTGCAGGATTTCAGTCCTCCACAGCGTGGTGTGTTACCAATTGTTTTCTTAGCGACTATGGTCCAAACTGCCTTGAGACCATTGACAAGATTCTCCTGTGTAGTTCTGGACTGATTCCCCACTGTTCAAGATCATTGAAGCTCCACAAGGTGAGATCTTGCATGGAGCCCCAGACCGAGGGAGATTGACAGTTATTTTGTGTGTTTCTTACATTTGCGAATAACCCCTCTCACCAAGATACTTGGTAATGGTCTTGTAGGTCTAAAATCTTGTCCTCGACATCCTTTGACAGCTCTTTGGTCTTGGCCATGGTAGAGAGATTGGAATCTGATTGATTGCTTCTATGGAAAGGTGCCTTTTATACAGGTAACAAGCAGAGATTAGGAGCACTTCCTTTAAGAGTGCTCCTAATCTCAGCTCGTTACCGGTGGAGGAGAGACCTGGGAGCCAGAAATCTTGCTGATCGATAGGGGATCAAATGCTTATTTCACTCATTAAAATGCAAATCAATTTTTTACTTTTTTTTTTAATGAGTTTCAGGATATTTTTGTTATTCTGTCTCTCGCTGTTAAAAATAAACCTACCATTAAAATTAGAGACTGATAATTTGTCAGTGGGACAACCTACAAAATCAGCAGGGGATCAAATACTTTTTTCCCCCTCACTGTAGAAGCACACAAAGTGCTTCCAGCAGTGATCACCACAGGTAATCGCTAGCTGAGTACAGAGAGGAGTGTCTGCGGCTGTAAAAGCAGCTGCAGGCTGTGCAAACAGCACAAAATAGCTGCAGCTATCCACTTACACCTGTCAAAAACAGTGGCAGGAATCACTAGATTCCTACCACTGCCTATGCACAATGGCAAAGTGGCTGTGCAAATGTAAGTCCTACACAACAGCATAAACCATACCAACAGTTTTACATCTTCGTGGCAGCTTTTTGCCCACGATACGGATATGTACTCATCCATGCAAGGGGCCCCAATTGTCTGCAGGAATGTCAAGCAGGTTCTCTTTCAATTGTTTTGCTAGGATAAGGCCTCATTTAGACAGGCACTGGCATCTATACTGCTTAACACAAGGAATTTGTTTTTGCACCTGCATCCACTCCACTCCAATGGATGTGGATGCAGAAGCAACAGCTGCATGTCAAAATTTGGCAGGTGTGAAGCCGGTCAATTTTTTAACTTGGCCTTGTCCATGCAGCTGCTGCATCCACAGGCAGCCTGATAGAGTGCAGGCACAAAAACAGATGCATTATTCAAGCAGTACAGGTCCCAGCACCCATATGAATGAGGCCTTATTCTGACCACAATGTATGTATAATTATATATAACTGGAAGCATTTAAAATATAAAGTACAGGAGGTGAAGGACAATGCTTTACTCAAGGTGATCTTTGTAAAAATGGGGCAAATTAAAAGGCTTACTTACCCAGTAGCGGACCTCAAGACCTGGGAAATCTGAATTTATCCCCTCACATCTCTCTATGAGGGGAGTTTTCTCCAACTCATCTACCTCTGGTATAGCTTCACACTTTTCAAATCTCACACAGCATTTTCTGTTAGGTGATGTGCCACTCTGGGAAGATTAAACACCATGTAAAAAAAAAAAAAATCCTATTAAGGGCAGTGCATTAGTGTATAGACAAGTTATGCAGAAACTCATCAAAATGATTGAATCATTATTCCCACCATCACATGCATTCCTGGAGTAGGCTAAGGAATAGTGGGTGTAACAGCCATCTGGAGGCTGGAAACTTCACAGATGTACATATATGTATATTGGTCTGCAAAATTATTTTTTTGAGGCGTTTCCAGTGAACGGTACTGCAACAGCATTGACATTTTAGACAATTGTGCAGTTTCAACCTTCTGCCAATAGTTTGGGGAAGGTCCTTTTCTATTCAAGCACAACTGTGCAGAAAGCACAGACCTGACCTCAAACGAATATCCTTCAGATAATTTGACACACCAATAGCAAGCCAGGTTTTGTTTAACATCATTACTGTACATGACCTTACATATATTCTTTAGGCTGAATGGGCATAAATTCCCCCAGACATTCCAAAGTCTTGTAAAAAGCCTTCTCTAGAGGCAGTCGCAGACACAAAAAAAAGAGGAAGCCACTGCCCAGTGTTCTGGGTAAACCGTTAGACCCCTTTAACACTGAAGGCGCTTTACAGGCATTTTAGCGCTAAAAATAGCACCTGTAAACTGCCTCCCCTGTCTCCCCAGTGTGAAGGCCTGAGTGCTTTCACACTGGGGAGGTGTGCTTGCAGTCCTGCAAGCAGTGTCTTTGGGGCAATGCGGGAGCGGTGTATAAACCGTTTCCTAAAACGCCCAATGGGCTGCGCCTGCAAAAGCTCTGGAAAAAGCCAATACAGCTGAATCTCTGCTAGAATCAAATCACCACTAGATGAGCCTAGTTAAACTACCAAGTCCCCTTTTCACACTGGGGCGGTTTTCAGGCGCTTTAGCACTGGAAATAGCCTCTGCTAAGTGCTTGAAAACTGCCTCCCATTCTTTCCAGTGCGACTTCACACTGGGGTGGTGCACTTGCGAGAGGTTCCGAAAAGTAGTGCAAGCAGCATCTTTGGGGCGGGTTGTGAGCGCTGTATTTAGCACTTCCAAAACGCCCTGCCATTGGAGTGAATGGGCAGCGCTTTGAAAGCACCGCAAAACAGGAGTTTTTAACCCTTTTTTTGGGAGTTAAGAGTGCACCGCTAAATAGAATGTTGCTTTACCGCGAACGGACCAGCGGCTCAGTGTGAAAGGGGTCTTACTCCTATTATATGCATTAAAAAACACAAGTTAAAACGTATAAATGTAGAAAATCCAAAAATCAGTGGTGGGTTTTTTTTTTTTTTTTTTTTAAACATTTGGATTTAAGACTAACGTGCATTTACATTAGGCAGTCAAGTTTAACTTTCTTTGTAGCATTAGATTACTAGGAGTTATTTCAAATTATTTAGGAAATGCAACTTGGGTATGTCAATCACAATGCATAAAATAAATCAAGATTGAATGCATCAGTAAGTAGCCAGGCACAGGAACAATTATAGGTATCAAGGGCCAACACTGCCCAGGGCCCATGGTACAGGTTTACCTTCAGGATCACTTTTCCAAATGGCCAAATAAAGAAGCCTGCAAGCCTCCAACAAAGCACACCTGCATATGAAGCAAAATGTATGGTCAAACACTGCAGAACCACGAAATTCTTTGCATTTCCGCATGAAAACTTGCTTTACTGTAACAGTGTACTGCCAGAACCAAAATAAAACATCTAGTAGGCAGCGTGGTGTAATGTTCTTTCTTGAATTACATATTCTGCCCCTAGCGCTTACTGGGTATGATTTTTTTTTTTTTTAAAAGCTCTTCCATTAGATGGGATTTGTCTCACACCCCTTTCACTTAAGCCCCGCTCACTGTATATATACGTCATTTTTTTGGAGATGGATATCTCGGTAACGGCAGCAGCTGCTGCCACAACCGAGATATCCATCTTTACAGTGAGCGATTCTGTACACGATAATGGTGGTCTCTGCGGCGGGTTCGCCGCGAGATCACCGTTATCGGCGGCGGGAGAGGTGCCACCCCCCCTCCCGCCGCTCTCCCGCACCTTCCGCCGCTTACCGGAGCCGTCGGTAGCGGCGGAGGCGATCGGGTCCTTTCCCTGCTGAGGTATGGAGACAAGTGAGGCCAAGATGGCCCCCACCCGTCTCCATACCATGTGACGGCCGGAGCGACGTCATTCGACGGCTCCGCCCACTCTCTTAAAGGCACAAATTTTTTTAGTGTCATTTTTTTAAACGACTTTTTTTTTTTTTTTTTTTTGCATTTTAGTCTAAATATGAGATCTGAGGACTTTTTGACCCCAGATCTCATATTTAAGAGGACCTGTCATGCTTTTTTCTATTACAAGGGATGTTTACATTCCTTGTAATAGGAATAAAAGTGATCCAAATTTTTTTTTTTTTAAAAACAGTGAAAAAATAAATAAAATAAAAAAAAAATTTTTTTAAAGCGCCCTGTCCCGACGAGCTCGCACGCAGAAGCGAACGCATACGTGAGTAGCGCCCGCATATGAAAACGGTGGTCAAACCACACATGTGAGGTATCGCCGCGACCGGTAGAGTGAGAGCAATAATTCTAGCCCTAGACCTCCTCTGTAACGCAAAACATGCAATCTGTAGAATTTTTTAAACGTCGCCTATGGAGATTTTTAAGGGTAAAAGTTTGACGCTATTCCACGAGCGGGCGCAATTTTGAAGCGTGACATGTTGGGTATCAATTTACTTGGCGTAACATATTTCACAATATAAAAAAAAAATTGGGCTAACTTTACTGTTGTCTTATTTTTTTTTTCAAAAAAGTGAATTTTTTCCAAAAAAAGTGCGCTTAGAAGACCGCTGCGCAAATACGGTGCAAAAAAAAGTATTGCAATGACCGCTATTGTATTCTCTAGGATGTTAGAAAAAAAACATTATATAATGTTTGGGGGTTCTAAGTAATTTTCTAGCAAAAAAACCTGTTTTAAACTTGTAAACACCTAAAATCCAAAACGAGGCTGGTCTTTAAGTGGTTAAATAGAGGATACAATGTTTAAGCTCTTGTAATTGTAACTCGGAACTTGCATGGATCTCCTGTGACACGATGCCTTACCACAACTGCAGGGCCGATCCTAGGGTCACAGACGCCTGGGTGCAGAAATATTTCTGGCGCCCCCACATGGGCATGGTCATCTTACAAACTCCTCCCCTTTACACGTTTCTATGGCAACGACTCAAACACAGAGATGCTCCCCTAAGTCGTCTTCGTTACCCTGGGATCCTCCCATGATCTTTTAACAATAAAAGAAAATACAGGAAGAGCGTACACTAATAAGACCTGGAGGGGAGTCTCTCTGATGCACACACAGAGAGGCTTCTGTTAGAGAGTCTGTTAGAAAAAGCTCCCAGACATAGCACAGGAGACGGTCAGAGACTGCAGACATAGCACAGGAGACGGTCAGAGACTGCAGACATACTACAGGAGATAATGGCCGATCGCCCCCCTCACCTGACCCAGCAACAACGGTTCCTCTGTTCAGTAGTTCGCTCACTCTGAATTGTCTGTGGCGACTCCGCTGGGTAGAGCCCAGATCTGTATTCTGGCAATGACTCCATTCCTTTCTCCACCAGGGATGGCGCTAGGCTGTGTGGCTTTCCCTCTGGTGGCGCAGGGCAGCGGAGTTCTCTCCGATTGTGTTCCCTCAGCACTGTCCTCTCTCTCTGGAGTCCTGGGTGCACTTCCCTGAAAGCTTTCCCCAGCTCCAGGCTCTCTCTTCCCCCATTTAGCTAGGCATGCTGTGGGGGCTGCAGTTTCCGTGTTACAAGGGGGCTGCAGTTTCCGTGTTACAGTGGGGCTGCCAGTCCTCGGGACAACATGTCCCACAATCCTCTTCTCTGCTCATTTTTTTATTCTATTTCTTCCCTGGCTGATCTGAAGGCAGGGGAAGAAACATAGTGGGCGGCTGTGCTGGCAAGCGCTGCTCACTAGTACAGCAGCGCAGAGAGAGGGAGGGGAGAAAGAAAAGCCTGCGGCTGCAGTGGCATCACTAGGGTTGGTGTCACCCCCCCTCAACCAACTATTGTCGCCCATCAGTACAGACCCCCTCCACTAAGTATAGACCCACCCCCGTCAGTGCAGATCCCCCCCACCAAGTATAAACCCCTCCCTCAGTACAGACCCCCCTCCACTAAGTATAGACCCCCCCCCCCCCCCCCCAAGACAAACCACTCCCCCTCCATTAGTACAGATCCACCTCAGGACAAACCTCCCCCCTCCATTAGTACAGACCCCCCCGACAAACCACCCCCTCCATTAGTACAGACCCCCCCACATAAACCACCCCCCCATTAGTACAGACCCCCCTCAGGACAAACCACCTCCATTAGTAGAGACCCCCTTTCATTAGTAAAGACCCCCCCGGACAAACCACCCCCCTCCCTTAGTACAGACCCCTCCAAAACCATCCCCTCCATTAGTACAGACCCCCCCACAAGCCACCCCCCCCTTCATTAGTACAGACCCCCCCCCACAAGCCACCCCTCCATTAGTACAGACCCCCTCACAAACCATCCCACCATTAGTACAGCCCCCCCCCCACAAACCACCCCCCTCCATTAATACAGATCCCCCCTCAGGACAAACACCACCCAGGCAGCAGCTGGAGAGGACAGAGTGCAGCCACGCTGCCCGGGTGGAGAAGAACAAATGACAGGCACGGCACGGACCATCCCGCCCCCCAATTACGTCACTACGCAGGTCTCTCTCCGAACAGAGACAGCCGCTCCAATCTCCTCTGACGAGAAGAGGAGGAAGAGAAGAAGAGAGCACTCTGGCGCTTGAGCGCCCCCACCTCTGTGGCGCCTGGGTGAACTGCACCCCGCGCACCCACCTAGGATCGGCCCTGCGCAACTGCCATCTCTAAGACTGAAACTGTATACACAATCTTAGCTCTTCCTAGGTTTCAATAAAATACTTCATGTTGAAATCTAAGATATGACCACAAATCTCTACACATAGATAAATAAAAACCCAATCATACATTTTTAGTCGCTGGAAGAAATATACCTTCATTTTGAGGACCCACAGTATAAATCTACAGCTAATCTTTAACAAATGACATACAGGCAGTCCCCGGGTTACAAACAAGGCAGGGTCTGTAGGTTTGTTCTTAAGCTGAATTTGTATGCAAGTCGATACAAGTACATTTTTTAGTGCCAAAAAAAAAAAAAAAAAAAAAAAAAAAAAAAAAAAAAAAACACAATTACAGTAAAACTTTGGATTGCAAGCATAATTCGTTCTGGAATCATGCTTGTAATCCAAAGCACAAGTATATCAAAGCGAATTTCCACATAAGAATGGAAACTCAAATGATTCGTTTCACAACCATTTATTCATAAGTCCTTCAGTTTATGATCCATATAAAAAGATTATAGCAATGTGATGGACGTTTTACTATCCACAAATTGAAGCCTCCACAAGGGGATTAGAAGCAAAATCCAGCAGGAGCTAGAGTATAAAAGAAAAGAGGTGCCGCTAAGTGCAGCAATATGGTTACATTTCACCAGTTGCCGACCATCGCGCGCCGATGTACGTCGGCACAATGGCACGGGCAGGCATAAGGGCTGGCGAATGACAGGCTTCCTCTGCTGCAATGAAAACTGCGGCAGAGGAAGTGATGTCATCGCTCTTCGGGAAGCCTTTTCGTTCCGGCTCCCGAGGAGAGAAGACATCCAAGTAAGTGCACCAAACACAACACTTACAGTAGAACACTCTAGGCACACATTTCACCCCCCCCCCCCCCCCCCATCACCCCCTGTCACAGTGACACCAATAGCAGTGTTTTTTTTTTCTGATTATTGCATTGGTGTCATTTGTGACAGTTATAGGTGGTAGGGCAGTTAGTGTTAGGCCCCTTTAGGTCTAGGGTACCCCCTAACCCCCCCTAATAAAGTTTTAACCCCGTGATCACCCCCCGTCGCCAGTGTCACTAAGCGATCGTTTTTCTGATTGCTGTATTAGTGTCACAGGTGACGCTAGTTAGGGAGGCAAGTATTTAGGTTAGCCGTCAGCTTTTTTATAGCGTCAGGGACCCCCATATACTACCTAGTAAAGGTTTTAACCCCCTGATTGCCCCCTAGTTAACGCTTTCACCAGTGATCACCGTATAACGGGTGACGCTGGTTAGTTTTATAGTTTCAGAGCACCCGCCGTTTATTACCCAATAAAGGTTTAACCCCCTAATCGCCCGGGGGTGATACAAGTTAAGTTTTAGGGGCAGATAGGGTCTGCATCACCCCAAGCAGCGTCAGGTTAGTGCCAGTACCGCTAACACCCACGCACGCACCATACGCCTCCCTTAGTGGTATAGTATCTGAACGGATCAATATCTGATCCAATCAGATCTATACTAGCTATACGTGTAGGTTTTATAATTTACGAGGGAAAAGATAGCCACGTAGCGCCGACAAACTGCCCTGACTACATAGGAAGCGCTGGCAAGATTAAGGGTGGCATCAAGTCCCACACATTTGGAAAGGGGTACCACTTATATATGGACAATTATTACACAAGCATGTAATAATGGAGCATGTGGCACCGTGTGACCTAATCGCCGGGGCTTTCCCCAGCGGCTAGTAGATTCCCGTCTTAGGCTGGGGGAAGAGGGCCTGCTTGCAGTGTAATAATTTCCTCGCTATGAAGTGGAGGGATAAGAAGAATGTTTTCGTTCTTACCTCCCTTCATGCAGACACGAAGGACCAAATTACTACGGCGACTGGTGTTGTGGAGAAACTCCTTTGTGTCCACGAATATAACCAAAATATGGGAGGGGTGGACTTCAACGACCAGTTGTTGGCGCCGTACCTAGTTGCCCGTAAGGCCAGACGCTGGTACAAAAAAAGTGTCTATATACTTATTTCAATTGGCTTTGCTGAACGCTCATGTGCTATACAGAGCTTCAGGACGGACTGGATCCTTCCTTAAATTCCAGGAAGAGATCGTCAGAGCCCTTCTGTTTCCAGACAGTGCTCCACCTCACCTTCCCAATCCAAATGCAGTAAGCCGTCTGCATGAGAGGCATTTTCCTTATGTCCTCCCGTGTACCCCTACCCAACGAGCCCCCCCAAAGAAAATGTTGTGTCTGCAGAAAGCGCGGATATAGGCGTGACACCCGCTATTATTGTCCCTCATGTCCTGACAATCCTGGTCTTTGCATTGGTGAATGTTTTGAGCGCTACCATACACTAGTTGAGTTTTAGCATAGGGTACAGCATTGCACAGACTAGGCACACTTTCACAGGGTCTCCCAAGATGCCATCGCATTTTGAGAGACCCAAACCTGGAACCGGTTACAGTTACAAAAGTTAGTTATAAAAAATTTAAAAACATTGTTGTTTTATTGTTCTCGCTCTCTATTGTTCTGCTCTTTACTGTATTCTATTCTGCAATGTTTTATAGTTATGTTTTATCACGTTTGCTTTTCAGGTATGTCATTTTATACTTTACTGTTTACTGTGTGTATTATTGTTAACCATTTTTTTGTTTTCAGGTACGCCATTCAGCTGCAGCGCGGATTTATTTATCTTGACAGCAACAGCGTTTGCTACCACGATACATAAAGCCGTGACTCCAGCGCTGTTGGAGGCGATTCCACCACCACAGTTAAAATAAAAGAGCATATATGCTGAAGCATGGGGGCAGCAGGGGCGGAGGAGCGATTTGCTCCTAACTTTTGGGGCGGATGCCCCCATGCTTCGGCATATATAAATGATGCATGTATGCCCATCATTAGAAGTGGGTGGATGAAGGGAGGTATTCTAATGGTGGGCATACCCACCGATCAATCTCTTTTTCGTTCAGCCCACAGGCTGCATGAAAAAGAAAAAAAAAATAGATTACAATCAATGCCCAACAAGGACCAGCAACGTACTGGTATGTTGCTGAACTTTGAGTGGTTATACCAGAATGATGCCTGCAGGTTTAGGCATCATCTTGGTATCATTCTTTTCAGCCACTGGTCGGCTTTCATGTAAAAGCAATCCTAGCAGCTAATTAGCCTCTAGACTGCTTTTACAAGCAGTGGGAGGGAATGTCCCGTCCCCCCCTCCTGTCTTCCATGGTTTTCTCTGGCTCTCCTGTCCCAACAGGGAACCTAAGAATGCAGCCGGTGATTCGGCCAGCTGACCATAGAGCTGATCAGAGACCAGAATGGCTCCAATCATCTCTATGGCCTAAGAAACTGGAAGCATTTCATGACTTCGCCGGATGTAAACAGCGCCATTGGGAAATTGGGAAAGCATTTTATCACACCGATCTTGGTGAGGGCAGAGAAGAGATCTAGGGTCTAATAGACCCCAATTTAAAATTAAAAAAAAAAAAAAAAGGGAAGAAGAAAAGGAACAGTATAAATAAGATAAAAAAAAGCAAAAAAAAAACCCCCTGCCCTCGCGCAAAGGCGAACGCAAGCGTCGGTCTGGCGTCAAATGTAAACAGCAATTGCACCATGCATGTGAGGTATCACCACGAAGGTCAGATCGAGGGCAGTATTTTTAGCAGTAGACCTCCTCTGTAAATCTAAAGTGGTAACCTGTAAAGGCTTTTAAAAATGTATTAATTTTGTTGCCACTGCACGTTTGTGCGCAATTTTAAAGCATGTCATGTTTGGTATCCATGTTTTTGGCTTAAGACTTAAGATCATCTTTTTTATTACATCAAACATTTGGGCAATATAGTGTGTTTTAGTGCATTAAAATTTTAAAAAAAAGTGTGTTTTTTCCACAAAAAATGCGTTTGAAAAAATCGCTGCGCAAATACCGTGTGAAAAAAAAAAAATGAAACACCCACCATTTTAATCTGTAGGGCATTTGCTTTAAAAAAATATATAATGTTTGGGGGTTCAAAGTAATTTTCTTGCAAAAAAAAAATAATTTTTTCACGTAATCAAAAAGTGTCAGAAAGGGTTTTGTCTTCAAGTGGTTAGAAGAGTGGGTGATGTGTGACATAAGCTTCTAAATGTTGTGCATAAAATGCCAGGATAGTTCAAAACCCCCCCAAATTACCCCATTTTGGAAAGTAGACACCCCAAGCTATTTGCTGAGAGTCATGTCGAGTCCATGGAATATTTTATATTGTGACACAAGTTGCGGGAAAGAGACAAATTATTTTTTTTTTTTTTTGCACAAAGTTGTCACTAAATGATATATTGCTCAAACATGCCATGGGGATATGTGAAATTACACCCCAAAATACATTCTGCTGCTTCTCCTGAGTACGGGGATACCACATGTGTGGGACTTTTTGGGAGCCTAGCCGCGCACGGGACCCCGAAAACCAAGCACCGCCTTCAGGCTTTCTAAGGGCGTAAATTTTTGATTTCACTCTTCACTGCCTATCACAGTTTCGGAGGCCATGGAATGCCTAGGTGGCACAAAACCCCCCCCAAATGACCCCATTTTGGAAAGTAGACACCCCAAGCTATTTGCTGAGAGGTATAGTGAGTATTTTGCAGACCTCACTTTTTGTCACAAAGTTTTGAAAATTGAAAAAAAAAAAAATTTTCTGGTCTTTCTTCATTTTCAAAAACAAATGAGAGCTGCAAAATACTCACCATGCCTCTCAGCAAATAGCTTGGGGTGTCTACTTTCCAAAATGGGGTCATTTGGGGGGATGGTTTGTGCCATCTTGGCATTTTATGGCCTTCAAAACTGTGATAGGTAGTGAGGAGTGAAATTAAAAATTTATGCCCTTAGAAATCCTGAAGGCGGTGCTTGGTTTTCGGGGCCCCGTACACGGCTAGGCTCCCAAAAAGTCCCACACATGTGGTATCCCCGTACTCAGGAGAAGCAGCTGAATGTATTTTGGGGTGCAATTCCACATATGCCCATGGCCTGTGTGAGCAATATATCATTTAGTGACAACTTTTTGTAAATTTTTTTTTTTTTTTTGTCATTATTCAATCACTTGGGACAAAAAAAAATAAATATTCAATGGGTTCAACATGCCTCTCAGCAATTTCCTTGGGGTGTCTACTTTCCAAAATGGGGTCATTTGGGGGGGGTTTGTACTGCCCTGCCATTTTAGCACCTCAAGAAATGACATAGGCAGTCATAAACTAAAAGCTGTGTAAATTCCAGAAAATGTACCCTAGTTTGTAGACGCTATAACTTTTGCGCAAACCAATATACGCTTGACATTTTTTTTACCAAAGACATGTGGCCGAATACATTTTGGCCTAAATGTATGACTAAAATTTAGTTTATTGGATTTTTTTTATAACAAAAAGTAGAAAATATCATTTTTTTTCAAAATTTTCGGTCTTTTTCCGTTTATAGCGCAAAAAATAAAAAAAAAACGGCAGAGGTGATCAAATACCATCAAAAGAAAGCTCTATTTGTGGGAAGAAAAGGACGCAAATTTCATTTGGGTACAGCATTGCATGACCGCGCAATTAGCAGTTAAAGCGACGCAGTGCCGAATTGTAAAAAGTGCTCTGGTCAGGAAGGGGGTAAAATCTTCCGGGGCTGAAGTGGTTAATGCAAAAAAAAAAAAAAAAAAAAAAAAAAAGTGCCTTTAAGACAAGTGGGCGGAGCTGACGTAATGACGTCGCTTCAGCTGTCCTATGGTATGGAGACGGGTGGGGGCCATTTTAGCCTCACTCGTCTCCATACCGAGGAAGTGAAAGGACCCGATCGCCTCTGCAGCTACCGGCGGCTCCGGTAAGCGACGGAGGGCGCGGGAGAGCAGCACCTCTCCTGCCGCTGATAACGGTGATCTCACGGCGAACCCGCCACAGAGACCACCATCATAATGTACAGAACCGCCGGCCCTAAAGATGGATACCTCGGTTGTGGCAGCTGCTGCTGCCGTTACCGAGATATCCATCTTCAAAGTAATGATGTATATATACAGTGGCCGGTCGGTAAGTGGTTAATCTGTAGGGCCTTTGCTTTAAAAAAAAAAAATATATATATAATGTTTGGGGGTTCAAAGTAATTTTCTTGCAAAAAAAAAAAATATTTTTTCATGTAAACAAAAAGTGTCAAAAAGTGCTTTGTCTTCAAGTGGTTAGAAGAGTAGGTGATGTGTGACATAAGCTTCTAAATGTTGTGCAGAAAAAAATGCCAGGACAGTTCAAACCCCCCCAAATGACCCCATTTTGGAAAGTAGACACCCCAAGCTATTTGCTGAGAGGTATGGCGAGTATTTTGCAGACCTCGCTTTTTGTCACAAAGTTTTGAAAAAATAAAAAAAATAAAATTGGTCTTTCTTCATTTTCAAAAACAAATGAGAGCTGCAAAATACTCACCATGCCTCTCAGCAAATAGCTTGGGGTGTCTACTTTCCAAAATGGGGTCATTTGGCGGGGTTTGTGCCATCTTATTTTATGGCCTTCAAAACTGATAGGTAGTGAGAAGTGAAATCAAAAATTTACGCCCTTAGAGATCCTGACGATTGGAGAAGCAGCTAAATGTATTTTGGGGTGCAATTCCACATATAACCATGTCATGTGTGAGCAATATATCATTTAGTGACAACTTTTTGTAAAATATTTTTTTGTCATTATTCAATCACTTGGGACAAAAAAAATAAATATTCAATGGGCTCACCATGCCTCTCAGCAATTTCCTTGGGGTGTCTACTTTCCAAAATGGGGTCATTGAGGGGGGGGGGGGGTTGTACTGCCCTGCCATTTTAGCACCTCAAGAAATGAGATAGGCAGTCAATCTAAAAGCTGTGTAAATTCCAGAAAATGTACCCTAATTTGTAGACGCTACAACTTTTGCGCAAACCAATATACGCTTATTGCCTTTTTTTTTACCAAAGACATGTGGCCGAATACATTTCGGCCTAAATGTATGACTAAAATTGAGTTTATTGGATTTTTTTTTTATAACAAAAAGTTGAAAATATAATTTTTTTTTTCAAAATTTTCGGTCTTTTTCTGTTTATAGCGCAAAAAATAAAAACCGCAGAGGTGATCAAATACCATCAAACGAAAGCTCTATTTGTGGGAAGAAAAGGACGCAAATTTAATTGGGTACAACATTGCATGACCGTGCAATTAGTAGTTAAAGCGATGCAGTGCCAAAATTGTAAAAAGTGCTCTGGTCAGGAAGGGAGTAAAACCTTCTGGAGCTGAAGCGGTTAATGAAGAAACATTTAGCAACTCACATGGTTGATGATTAAAAGAGACACATCCAAGTATGCAGGCATCCGGGGTAAAGCTGTCCACAGACCGTCCTCCGCACCGCCGGATCTCACCGCTGTCAATCTGCAATTGTGCAGGAAGACTACCCTGCAGTAGAACGATCTGAAAGCGAGGCTCGAACTGCTTGTGGAAGGGACAACGTCGTTGATGGTCTATGTGGACAGCTTTACCCCAGATGCCTGGATACTTAGATTTGCCTCTTAATCCTCAACCATACAAGTTTGCTAAATGTTGTACCTTCATTAAAACGTACCCATATTGCTACACTTAGAGGCACCTCTCCTCTCTTTTATACTCAGTTGTGACATGGACACTACTCTTATATCACGACATCGCTTGTAGATCAAGTCAAAATGTATTAAAACATTTTGATCTTCTTGCAAAACGCTCTCAAACCAAGGTTTTACATTTTTTTTGGATAGCACAGGGAAGGGTTAATACCTCTGTAACATTTGTTTTGCCATCTGTGCCACTGCTCAGAAGATTTCACCTCCCTCTCTTTCCCTATGACAATTGGATTTTGAAAATTTTGGGTTGTTGTGGAAACAAGTATTGATGACAAAGCTTCACTGGAGACACCTTTTTCCCCACGATAAATTTTACAGGAGTGAATTTCCCTTCCTAGGGGTAGATTTCTTCTCACTTCCTGTTGTCTCCCTCTGCAAGAAGGAGTCATTTGTAAGCCGGATGTTTGTAACCCGGGGACCACCTGTATTTTAATCTTAAGCATCTTAGAATTAGGGAGGCAGCCACATTTAAAAAAAAAAATTTAGACAAATTGTAACAAAATTAAACCTACCATACGAGCATCCTAGTATGGAGAGAAACATAAGGACAGATACCAGGAAATAAAACAGAGCGATCCACCATCCAAAGAGAAGTACATAAAGTATGTTGCCAAGGCTTATTTGTGAGGCTGTTGGGGGGAAAAAAAAAAAAGCCAAAAAACAAAAAAAACACAACACAACCTGTTAAGGGAACAGAAAAATGTAATTTTCTTCAATTATTGAATAAAGCTTTTTCATTGCCCAAGCATGCAAACAGTCTTCGGGCCCTTTCACACGTGCGGACCAGTAAGATCTGCCCGTAATTTCTACAACTCTATGGAGCGACGGATGTCAGCAGTGACATGTCCACTGACATCTGATCAGCCACGATCTGCTCCGCTAAATCCAGATGGATGGAAACCCTATTTTCCATCTGTCTGGGGGATCGGATAAAAATGGACAGGCGGTCCGTTTTCATCTGATCCTCCCATAGAGGAATGGGGAGATCTGACAGGTCCATTTCTGCACAGTGTGCGGAGACGGACCTGTCATCCGCCAGCTCAGTGGGGATCAACGGAGCGATCCCTGAACACGGATCCGCACATGTGAAAGGGGCCATAAAATCTTTATTAACAGTAAAAAAAAAAAAAAAAAAAAAAAAAAAAAAAATTACCCCTCCTTTCCTCAAAAATGTACTGTTGAGGACTAAACATGCCTTTTTTTTTCTTTTTTTTTACAAGCAGTGACTGACAGCCTGACCTAACCTTTGGCATGTGCCCTCTATGGTAAAATAACTGGGTCTTGGGGGCACACTGGAGTTTTTTTGCATATATTTTACACCAGAGAGCATTTTATAGGTCAAATATTTTATATGGCATCAACGCCAATACATAAGGGTTACTTTAAATAGCACTTGGGATGAACTTCAATCCACTCCGTTGTAAGCTCTATGAGCGGGGCACCAATTTTAAGTTAAGTTACAGACCACAGAATATCATTTTAAAGCAGGAATAGGAGAAGGATTCTGTACCCAACAGTTCTTTGGAAAACAGTTAATGAAAGAATGAAAAAAAAAAGTCAATGCCAACGAGGAGGCAGAGGCCCGCCCCAGAGAAAAGCTGCTCTCTTGCACAATTGCTGGATTTAGATGGGGCTCAGGTAAGTATTAGGGGGGCTACTGCACACCAAAGGTTTTTTTACCTTCATGCAATGAATGCATGAACAGAAAAAGCCTTGAGCCTTTAAAAACGACAAAAATTAAAAAAAAGGGAAATTCCCACATCACGAGCACAACACTAAAAACAAAGCGGAGCTCCACTTGTTTGCATCCTCCCCCCTTCCACATTTGGCACTTCCGGGTCAGATCGCCACGGCGATCTATGAGTATGTCCAACCTTCCCCCACAGCCTTCCGGCACACATGTCCCAGAAGAATGCAGGACCATTCACAAAGCGCAGTGCGACTGGCGCATGCGCAGTATGAAACAGGCAGTGAACCCATAAGGCTTCACTCACGGTTTTCCTTACACAAGATGCCGGCGCCCAAAGCCGTTTGAAGAGGTGTCGACATCGCTGGACAGGCAAATGTCCTATTAAAAGTCAGCAGCTACAGTATTTCGGACTTGGGCTCCTCTTTAAGAGGTTCTAACCCAGGGGTCTCCAAACTGTGGTCCTCCAGTTGTTCAGGAACCTAGTCATGTCTGAATGTTTTACAA
The DNA here is from genome assembly GCA_037952835.1 of Lithobates septentrionalis. Lineage (NCBI taxonomy): Eukaryota > Metazoa > Chordata > Amphibia > Anura > Ranidae > Lithobates > Lithobates septentrionalis. Next base: position 424,003 of record JBBDGP010003253.1, read on the forward strand.
TGCCTCATGGTACGTGTAGTTTTGCAACAGCTTGGGGGGGGGGGGGGGGGGTGTAATTTGGAGGTCCCTGGTCTAACCCCTCTTCATGCTTTTCAAAAACAAATACATTTTCTTTTGACTCCAGTTCCAATTAAATGACAATAACTGCATATGAGTTTGCAAGGTAGCAATTGCTTATCATATAACTTTGTTAATCACCACTGAATCTGGGGGCTACCATTATCCTAAACTAGGGGGTCTCCAAACTTTCTAAATAAAGGGCCAGTTTAGGGTCCTTCAGACTTTAGGGGGCCGGACTGTGGCCAATGGGAGTAGAAATTGTACTGAACTGGCTGGACTGTGGCCAGTGGGAGTACATAGTGCATCTTTGGCATTAGAGGGAGGAATAGTGGCCCATCATTGGTGTCAGTGGCAGGAAGAGTGCCCCAAGGGCCAGATAAAAGCAAGCAAAGCCCCTGGGCCGCAGTTTGGTGACCACTGCCCTAAATCATAGTAAAATGCTGCAATGTAAATCGCTTACTTTTGCTTCACTCCTCCTTTTCTGACATACAAGACATTACCCAACTAAAGAAAAAAAGTACTAGACCAACTTACTGACTGAAGTTTTCACCACGTTCAGGTCAGAGTAGAGTTCTTTTACTATTTCAGATCGATCTTCCCAAGGGCGTGCTGTTATGTGGCTTTTCCATTTTTTAAAGCCAAACTGATTCATTTGATAAAAGTAGAAAAAAAATAAATAAATAAATCATGTTAAAAACTATTTTCAAAAAGAGTTCAGGAGGAAACCTGTTTTTTTCTGTTTGACAAGGACATTTTTGAAATCAAAGATATAAGAAACAATAGGAGAAGGGATGAGTTTACCGCTCTTGGTTCAGAGATGGTTTCCCTTTTTTTTTTTTTTTTAATTTATTTATTTTTTGGAGGGGTGATCTGATTTATGGTTTGTTTTTGTTTTTCCTCGTGTGAATTTTTATTTATTTTTTTCAGGGATACATGTGATACATGTGATTATAGCACTAATTTGTAACCAATAGAATATAATAGTGGATGTTAATGTAAAACTGTAAACATTGAGAAAATAAAATGCGATGGTCAAGAGGGAGGGGGGAGGGAGACTACAAGGGAAAGAGGATTGGGGAAATCACTACTTAATAAAAATGACATCACTAGAGATTCACTAAAGAATTGTGGGGAGGGTTTTTTTTTTTTTGACACACATCAAAAGAGGGATGGGTAGGGGGTAGGGGGGTATACCAAGTTTAATTTATATCTTATCAACTGAACACTCAGGTAGTGGGTAAAGGGGGGGGGTGGATATCCTTGTTTTTTGTCATGGAGGTGCTCTTTTTTTTGGGTGGGCATTGTACACAGACACGGTAATCTTTGTTTTTTTCCTCTTTCTGGGGGATTGATATAGAAAGATACATGACACACATAAAGACATAAGATACTGTATGTAAAAATCTTTTTTTTTTTGGGAAAGGAGGAGAGAATGGAAGAGAGAGGGAACTCAGACTACATCTTAGCAGAAGAAAAAGGGAAGAAAGAGGGAGGAAAGGGGAGGGGGGGGGGGGGGGATAGAAATAACTCTAAACAGAATTTGTGTATATGGGTATTATGTACCTCAACAATAGAAGAGCTATAATGAGTGGGAAAAGAGGGGGGAAAGGAAAATAAAATAGAAGTGGCCCTGGATAAGTGGATTGTACAAAGAAGAGCAGAGGAAGAGGGCATCATCTAAAAACACTTATATTAATGGAGGTGAGAGACCGGGAGAAGAGGGGTGAACCGTATCAACAGGGCTGGGTCGGACTTTTTTTTTCCCCACTTCTATTCTGTCGTACAGTCGATTTATGACAGAAGAGAGACAAAAAGGGATTGAGAGTATAATATACAATGTATGTGATTGGGAAATGGGGATCTGAGAGTGGGTCGACTAGTAATAATTTCCATGTCGTAGGAAAAAAAAAAAAAAAAAAAAAAAAAAAAAGTCGGAGGCATTGTTGGGGTTTTTTTTCATTTTTATTTATTTTTTAAACGGACCACTGGGCCATCAAAAAGTTACACTGGTGAACGTATATCTACCAAACAAAGAACAAGTAAACTTTTTGGAGATATATCTGCAAATGGTGCAACACCACAGGGAGGAAATCCTGCTGTTAGGTGGCGATCTTAACATGGCTTTAGATCCAATGAGGGACTCATCGAAAGGTTCCTCCCATCTATCATACGTCAAACTGAGAAAAGCAAAAAAAAAAAAAAAAAAAAAAAAAAAAAAAAAAAAAAAAAAAAAAACCACACTTACAGGATTTGCAACGGATAGATAGTTGGAGGGCTGTTCACGCACAGGATAGGGATTACACATTTTTCTTGGCAAAACACAAGACATACCAGAATTGAACTATGTCTTGGTATCCCAAAATATAATTACATCCCTTATAGAAGCCTCCATTGGATCGTTCACCTTTTCAGATCATGCCCCAATAAGCTGCACGCTAGAAATGGGGGAGGCAGAACCCAGAGAATGGCACTGGAAGATTAATGAAACTCTCCTTAAAGAGGCCGAATGAGGGAAAACTAAGGACTAAAGGACTGGACTCTTTACAATAAATGACACAAGGGAAACAATGACCTTCTGTATATGGGAAAAACATAAGTGCGTCATGAGGGGTATGTTTATCTCCATGGGGGCACATAAGAAACGGAAACTCAATGAACAGATCGACTCTCTGCTTAAATTATTATTATTATTTTTATTATTATTAAAAATACAGGATTTATATAGCGCCAACAGTTTACACAGCGCTTTACAATATAAAAAGGAGACAATACAGTTACAATGCAATAAAATACAATAGGATTAAGAGGGCCCTGCTCAGAAGAGCTTACAATCTAATAAAATGTATAATAAATGTATTGGGAAATTGGAAACTGCACAAAAAATCCCAGGCACAATTAATAGAACAGGAATTAGCTAGCTGACATGAAAAATCTAATCTCTTGCTTACAGATAAAGCAAAAGCCAAATTAACTTGAGGGAGGCGAACATTTTATGAATTTGGGAATAAACCAGGGAGAATGCTAGCAAACGCTCTTAGAGAAACCACTGCACGAAATCATATCACACAAATCAAAACGCAGAGAGATGAAATGGTTAACACCCCACAGAAAATTGCACAGGTTTTCAAGGAGTATTATGAGAACTTTTACCAATTAGAAGGGAAACCCACCCCAGGAAATGCTCAAAAGAAATGGGAGACGGCCAGGGAGTATATTAAAAAGAAACAGAAATGCCAATGTTGACCGAGGAGATAACCAGAGAACTTGATGTACCATTACAACAGAGGAATTTATGAGGGCATTAAAAACCCTGAAATTGGGCAAGGCACCAGGCCCAGATGGGTACACCCTGTCATATTACAAAGCATTTGCTGAGAAACTGGCTCCAAGATACATAGCAGCCTACAATTCATTATGTGAAGGGAAGCAAATACAAACAATTTTGGCACACATAACAGTTATCCCAAAAGAAGGAAAGGACCCCCCCAATGCCCTAGTTCTAGCCCTATTTCATTGCTGAATGTAGATCTTAAAGTGTTCACAACGATCCTAGCCATGAGATTAGTAGATCATATCCCGGGCTTAATACATCCAGATCAGGTAGGATTTACTCCTGGGAGTGAGGTAAGAGAGAATACACAGTGGGTGGTGAATCAATCTACCTTGCACAAAGGCAGCAGAGACCATTGGTGCTAGTTTCCACTGATGTGGAAAAAGCCTTTGATAGGGTAGATTGGATGTTTTTAAAAGCCATTTTACAACATATAGGCTTGGGAGATGGGATGTTGTGCTCGTTTTCCAATTTATACTAAACACCAAGCGCCAGGGTAAAGATAGGCGATAGAATCTCGGAGCCTTTTTTCATTCAAAAAGGAACGCGACAGGGATGCCCACTTGCACCCCTTATTTTTATTTTGACAATAGAACCTTTAAGAAAAATACGGGCAAATTGAATATTAAGGGGATAATAATAAAAGGAGAACAAAAACTTGCAGCATATGCTGACGATTTACTTTTTTTTTATATCCCTTCCGTCCCTGCTGTCGGAGCTACGCGAATATGGTGAAATATTTTAAAGTAAACTCTGGTAAATCGGAAGCGATGGGGATAGAAATAAATACGTCCCTATTACATTTGATAACCACACAGTTTGATTTTAGATGGACCAATTCTCATAAGCTATTTAGGGACTAAAATTTCGAAGAATTTAAATAAGCTATTTGGGCTTAACCATTTACCAATGGCGAGAGATCAAACTAGACCTCCTGAGATGGGATAAAGAAACCTTTACATGGTTCGGGAGAACAAATATTATAAAGATGAACGTGATTCCAAGACTTTTGTATTTAATACAGACCCAGACAATTAAGATCCCTCAAGTTTTCTAAGAGATCTTAGATCAAGATCTGAGATTTATTTGGGCCGGGAAGCCAGCAAGAGTACGTAGAACTATACTATCACTTCCTAAGACCTAAGGGAAAAGAGGGGATAGGGTTTCTGGACCCAATAAGATATCAGGAAGCTTCACATTTAGTCAGTCAGAGTGGTGGAGTGGTGCGGGCTTAAAGGAAGAAACCCTGGATACAAATGGAACAGGCGACGATAGATATTCGATTGGAAGGTCTGGTATGGATACCAGAAGCTGATGTGCCATTGAAAGTAAGGAAACATCCGACGATAGGCGCCACCCTGTGAACGACTAAAAAAAAGATTTAAAAAAAAAACAAAAAACAAAAACGCCCCTCTTGATACATCCTAGCCCGTTGACCCCAATTTTAGGCACGCCGGAATTTCAGCCGGGTCTAACGGACCCTAGATTCGGAGTAATACGTCGTAGAGGTATCAGCAGGCTCATCAATTTCTCATTGGACAACTTAATGACAAAAAGAGATTGAACGAGAGATAGCACCTGAATTAGATTTTTTTAGGATGATGCAACTAGATACCTTTATTCTAGTGATGCACTGAATGGGTTTTTTGGAGCCGAAGCCGATACCGAAAATAAATCTTCCTTGATCCCGAAAACCGAAACAGCACCGATACCGAAAAGGGACTGTTTTTAAAAAATATTTTACTACAGGAGATGGTCAGAGACTGCAGACATGGTACAGAAGATCAATGCAGCCTCACAAGTGCCCATCATATGCAGCCTGCCTGTGCCCTTTATTTGCAGCCTGCCTGTGCCTCACCAGTGCCCAGCAGCCTACCAGTGCCCGTCCTGCAGCCTGTCTGTGCATATAAAACATACAAAAAACACACACATACACACACATGCATACAAACATAGATAGACCGCCTTTTTAAAAATTGGCAGCTGCAGCTCTGTACCTTCAATCTCCATGCCGGGTACTGCACTGTAGGGGGAAGCAGAGAGCACAGCACACACTGCTAGACACCTCTGCCTTACTTTCACTTTCAGAGTAAACAGCGTGACCGAGCTCCTGCACAGCCGATTTACACATCAGCTGAGGATCCATATACAGCCACTGCTCGGGGAGAGGGGGACATTACACAGAGACCCCACAGGCCGCCTGCAGCATGGACGAGGAGGGAGGGGAGGGGAGAAGGAGAGAGTAAGGTCAGGCGCTCCAGAATGACACCCCCCGTGATGGGCGGCACCAGGGGCGGGGCCCCGCCCCACTTTCGGCAAGAATTCTCTTTCGGCTTTTTGCCAAAAGGGCCATTTTCGGCCGATATGTTTCGGTGGCCGAAATTTCAGTGCATCCCTACTTTATTCAATCCAAGTCAAATACATACGCAGAAGTCAGGGCATTGACAGGGTTTGGAGGAGACATGCCTGAAGGGAGAGTCAATGAGACACTCGCTGTCATATTTTTTGCCCCATTAACTGGACTAGAAGCACCGCAAGAACTTTCTTTCCTCCAGGAGTGAGAGAGTGATTTAGATATGTAATTTTCCCAAGAGCAGAGGGACAGGATCTTGCTGTTTAATCAAAAGGCATCAGTAGTAAGTAGATACCAGGGGGGGGGGGGGGGATATAAAACTCTCACTAGGTGGTATAGAACACCTACTGTATTACACCGTATATACCCCCAAATGTCAGATGTCTGCTGGACGTGTCATGAAGCAGAGGGTACTATACTGCACATTTTTTGGGAATGTGCAAAAATTAAGGAGTTCTGGGGAAAGGTTGCTGAAACCATTAAAACGATAACAGGAGTATCCCTAGGAGATAGACCGGCAGCTTTTTTATTACTTGACATTCTTATATCAGTGGTAAAATGAAAAAAAAAAAACTTTGTTGAGACATCTTCTTACAGCAGCAAGGGCATGTATCCCTGTCCTGTGGAAAAGGGATAGCCCTCCAACTAGAGCACAGTGGTTTTCTAGAATCGCAGAAATCCAACAAATGGAAAATCTTACTTTGGAGACGAAAGATCAAGATGGGAGGTACCGGACGACATGGGCCCCTTACTTTTTGTGTATAGGGAGGGGTTAGGCTGAAATGCAAAAACTTAAAAAGTGATCCATAGGAAAAGGAAAAGGAAAGGGGTTATACTTCCTCTCCCTCCCTTTGTTTTTTTTTTCTTCTTAGGAAGGGTTGGATATTATTTAGATAGGATGTGGGGGTAAAGTAGAAAAAGAGAATTCACATTGAGCTAAGGAATTATTCGAGAGGTAATACAATGGTATTGTAGGATGTTATAAAATAAAAAAATACTGCAAGATTGTGATGAATTGTAATGTGAAATCTATGAAAAAATAAAGAATAAAAAAAAAAAAAAAAAAAAAGAATTCAGTGGGAACGGCTCACAGTAAAAACAAACAAAACTGGTTACTTTACTTACCAAGACAGAATATAAAGGAACCTTTATTCGGTTTTTAACTTAAACAAAGTGAAAGCAAATCAGAGGGCCACAGAATAGACTTTGCAGGATATAAAAAAGGTAGCAACAGCCATGTAGTGGAGTTTGCGCCAAGACTTGAATTCCAGGTATGTATATTTTATACACAGTTTACATTGGTCCACCTTGTGCTTATGTATACTTATGCCCCTGGAAACTAGAAGTCACTAAAGTAGACAACTATTTGTTAGCTCCACCGGCTTCCAGGTCCCATGCTGATCGGCTGCCTTGCAGAGGTTGGATGCCTTTTAGAGAATATATTCTGAATAAACGCAAAGAGTTCTCTGATTGGGCAAGGTGGTGAGGCAAGTAGGGGATGTCACGCTCTCCACCTCGTCCAACAAAAGAAAGCTTTGCATTCATTCAGAAAATGAATAAGCAGAAAAAAAGCGCCTCCAGATCAGGATCAGTTAGATATGTTTATTATACAAATCGAATATGTCCACTTATATGTGATAAAAGGCAAGTAGAGCACAGATAATTCTCAGATAGTGATGTCCCAGTGTGAGCAGCCTGTTGGCAAAAATCAGTCCATAGGAAAAAAGAGCAGTCCCGTCCAGCAGGATATGTGGACTCTGTCCACTCTGGAACTCGGATACAGTTGGCAACGATGTAAATGAGAAGACTATCAGGAGCTCTTTGACTCTGCCATTAGGAAGCCTGTGTGACAGTGAGCGGGGAGCCGGTCAGCTATACTCAGAGGGACCTCTGCAGACAGCATCACTTTTTCCCTGCAGCGGACCAGAGGGTGTTCCAGGTCATCCAGAGATGGCTGCAATTCAGATTCCAGTGGGCTGCAGTGTGGCGCGGCCATTTCCCTGAGCCAGGATACAGAGAGAGTTCCTGATAGAGTCTTATCTACATCGTTGCCAACTGTATCTGAGTTCCAGAGTGGACAGAGTCCACATATCCTGCTGGACGGGACTGCTCTTTTTTCCTATGGACGGATTTTTACCAACAGGCTGCTCACACTGGGACATCACTATCTGAGGATTATCTGTGCTCTACTTGCCTTTTATCACATGTAAGTGGACATATTCGATTTGTATAATAAACATATCTAACTGATTCTGATCTGGAGGCGCTTTTTTCTGCTTATTCTTTTTCATGTACTTGGAGCCTGCTTCATGCTTCCCTAAAGGCTTGCCCTGGATTACGGACTGTTAGCCCATATACAAAGGTTTTTTTTGTCCATTTGCTTTTTATTCCATACTGTGTCATTTACTCATGACCCTATTCCTAGTGGACATGTATATTATATCATTCTCGAACTAGCAACAGCGCTACCAATCATTGTTCTTCATTCAGAAAATGAAAATCAATCATTCTCTGAATGGTGCACCTACAAAATGGCAGACCTCCTGTGTTCAGAATGGTGCAGACCAGCCGCTAAGCCTGGCATCTGGAAACAAGTAGCTATCACTGGGATTAGTGGTGTCTACCTTGGTGATTTCCAGCCTCCAGGGGCATCAGCCAGATATAGTAAATGCAGTTACACTGGTCCGAGCTGGACCAATGTAACGCTGTAAAAAAATATCCATACCTGGAATTCCTTGTTAAGACCTAAATGCGAGTACAGAATGATATAGAACAAAGTAATAAGACATTCTCTTTTGTAGTTTACTGTATATTGGGTACACCAGCAGACAATGAAAGGTCTAGGATGCCGAACCTAGGCTGCACACAAAAAGTCCAATATATCAAAACCTCATTATATACAAACCAGGATAGGCACCTTAAAGTGGATGTAAACCCAATGTCATCCTTTCTAAACTACTGCCATAGGGGTTATCTATAAGGATATACATGCCTCCTGCATGTATCTTTACCTGTCAAATGTCTCCCCTCTGTCTGTTATTAGACCTGAAAAACTGCAGATTCTGTGGGTGGGTCTGTTGTCCGGAGCTCGGTGGGTGAAGCCGTGATGTCAGTAGACTCCCCGCCCACCTCTACACTCCTTGTCAATATGCATTTTCTCCTGTGCATTTCTTACACTGAATTTCTGCTATGATCTCTAACATCCAGTGAAAAGACAGGAAAGTAACCACATGACTTCAGCATGCCAAATCATGCTGAGGTGTGGAACAGCCAATCCTTGCAGAGCAGCAGAAGAAAGGAGTGGGAGGGAATTAAAAAATAATGCATGTCTCTTAGGCTAGTGCAGGAGATGTAAACCACCTGTCACTCACAGCAAGGGGGTGTATTTGACAAAGTTTTTCTCAGTTTGTCAAGATTTATCTCACTGAACAATAAAAGAGGATTGCTCAGAGATGGATTAACTCTGTCTGGCAAGACTGGGCTCAAATGATAGGAAATCTTATACTCTACAGTATATAAAAAAAGAAAAAAAGAAAAAAAAAAACACCCACAACACACGCTAGAATGTAGAAAAATGGGAATATCACCATGGAGGGGTTTGAGGGCAAAGGCTGTGTGTGCAGGATACAATATCCACTAGGGACAAAAAACAAGTAATTTTTCTTTAAAATTACCAGCCATTTACATCCCCCCCCTCAAATCACCCCATTTTTAAGCAGTCCGGTTACACAGACCCAAAAATAACGAAAGACAAGAGCATCATGTCTTGTGGTCCATTCACACAGGGCGCTTTACTGTGGGCCCCATTCAGGGGTCTGTTTTCCCAGTATTGGGATGCACAGTTGTTGCGTGCATCCCCGTGCCAACGTCCCATTTATTTATATTGGGACACGCTGCCGCACGGACACAACCGTTGCGTATCAAGGAACATGAGGTTGAGTGTGGGTAACCGAACGAGTGTACGGTGCCGTTCAGGGACCCACACTCACCCATGTCATATTAGGACGTCTGGCCTTGCAGCTGTGTGTCAAAATAGAAATTAATGGGATGCCGTCACAGGGAACATGCAACAGTGAATCCCCATGGCAGAAAAAAACGGACCTGCACGGGTCACGCAGTAAAGCGCCCCGTGTGAATAGACCCTTATGCAGAAGTAACTTGGAGAGGTACAGTATATCGAAAAGGCTCACCTTATAGTTATTAGACAATTTAAGGGCTTCCACCTCATTCTCGGCAGTTATTGTGGTTTTAACAAGACAGACGTCACAAGGCAGAACCTCCCCTATATGATGAGGACAAGGGGATTGGGTGGAGGATCCTACAGGAATACGGATTATAGAAGGATTATATTTGATTAGATACCATTAACCAATTAAACTCTGCTTTTAACTTTTTCATGCAGTAATTATAGAAATATTAGCCCTGCAACCTTGACCAATAAAACCTGCGTCCAATTAGTACAGAAGCTGGTGGTTTATCCCTTTACACCTATACCGAGTATCTCTAAGCAAGAGAGCACAGCTTCATAGAAAATCTGTCGAGATATATGGGGCAGTCTTATTAAAAGGATAGCTGCTTTGCCTATACTAGCCCAATACTTCCACTAACTTGAAACATGTAGATAAGAAAAGGTCAGAGAAAAGTCAGCTTATCTGCGTGTCTGTTCAGAGCATACAGAAGTAAAACCATCACTAATAGCCAGGCACAAAACATTTCCTAGAAGCAGAGGTCAGAGACTAGTGTGCATGTTTCCCTTATGAATCTTTTTCTCTTTAAAAAAAGGAAACTCATGAGAATCTTTGTATATGCCAGCAGTGGTGTACCAAGTGGAGACTCACTTTTTTTGTAATGCACTGTGAGGGAATATGGACAGGACCATCTTTATTATTGATTATATCCCGGGCAAACCTTTTCTTGGGCCCTCCCAAATCCACCTAACTATTTGCAGGTAGTGGGGGCTCAAGGGGCAGGCCCAAACAATGACTGGGCCTGGGGCAGCTACCCCTTTTCCCCTGTGTTAAAGACGGCCCTGAATATAGAGGGTGTACTGAGATGGTCCCTCTGTGGTCAGGGGTTTGTGTTGGGTGGGGTCCGTCTGTACTGAGGGGTATTGGCTTGGGACGGAAAGAGGTTTGCTGGAAAGATTGTGATATGTTCCATGCCAAGGCATGCAAATATATTCACACACACAAAAAAAAAAAAAAAAAACACCACACCCCACACACACCCCATCAACTGCATGAAATTCATCATCGGTGATATTTTCATTTATTCAATCAGAGCAGCAAGGCAGCTTAGTGATTAGCACTTCTGCTTTACAACACTGAGGTGCTCAGTTCAAACCCTGGTCAGAACACTATTTGCATAGAGTTGCATATTATCCTGTGCTTGCACTGGTTTCTTCCGGGTACTCAGATTTCCTCCCACAAGAAATGCTGGTAGGTTAATTGGCTACCATCTAAAGGGGAATTGATTTGCGCAGCCTATTGCATTAGGGTGTGCACCCCAGAGCACAAAACACATGCGTGGTTTATCAGCAGAGCAGAGATTGTTGGCAGTAGGCGGTGTCATTTTTATTTATTTATTTTTTTAAAGGAGCCCCATTGTTGGGCTTTGGTGAAAAATCAAGGGTCTAAACAGAGAAAGGGTCTGAGGACAGATTCCCCAGTCCCTTTATCTGCAGCCTTAGCTGCACTGGACAAAATGGGAAATGCTCTGTGCTTCCTGTTCATTCACAAACTGAAGCATAGTAAATAGTTTACCATGCTTCCGTTAAAAATAAACACAAGAGTGATTGGTACAGATCACTCACTGTGTTCATTCATTCATCCATCCTGAAACATCCCCTGCAGCAGCTAGCGGGAGAGAAGGGAAGCTGGCAGCACCGCAGGAGGGAGACAGGGGGCACCAGGAAGCAGGGGGAATTTGCACTGCATAGTGCGATTAGGGTGTGCCTAGGCCAGTGATGGCGAACCTTGGCACCCCAGATGTTTTGAAACTACATTTCCCATGATGCTCATGCACTCTGCAGTGTAGTTGAGCATCAAGGGAAATGTAGTCCCAAAACATCTGGGGTGCCAAGGTTCGCCATCACGGGCCTAGACACACCCAGCACATGCCTATGGGCCTTTGTATGAGATTATACTGTGTGCGTCCAAGACAGCTGTCTCATCTGCCCATTCAATGAACAGGCACTATAGAAAAAGTAAATTACTGTAAAAAAATGCAATTGTTTTTATTTTAAAAGACCCAAGAGCAGAAAAAAAGTTATTGTAATCAACGGTGGGCTGGAAAATATTTTGACCCCCTTTGCACTGTGCCATTAAGGAACAAAAAACTGGGAACTGCATTTTTCCTATACACAGAGCACACTAAAATGTGCACTACAATGCAGTCAATCAGCATTTACTGTACAGTGCATGGCATGCCATTCTAAATTCATGCCACTGCAACACACTGCACACAGTGTAGTGCAATATCACATAGGTGAAGTCATTATAAAAGTATAAACATTATTCTAGATTTCTTCATAAAACTACTAGTAGTAGGATAGGAATGTTAGAAGCTGAAAGGATGGCAAACAGCTTACCAGGCAACAGTCTTGGTGTAAGCAGACTATGCTGATGAGAACCAGAATGGGTCTCCACCAAATCATGCTGAATATTCACAGTGCAATGTCTGTCACAGAGGGATCCCCGTCTGTGGTGTCCTTCAGCACGATGATCAAATTCCCGAGGGAAGTCTGCAGAAGAAGATATGTAAAAGTAACATTACCAGCAATCTGACATTTTAAAAAGAAAAGAACAAAATCCCACTTTTACATTTTAGCTAGACCTTTGACAGCCCACACAGCCACGTTATTCATAGGAATCTACCACCGCAACCGATTGCTTGTAGCTCTCGAACTGCAAGGGCACTGATGAGCCCCCCCATAGTCTATTCACACTTCCTCCAGCTTTTAACCACTTCAGCCCTTGAAGATTTTACCCCCTTCCTGACCAGAGCACTTTTTACAATTCGGCACTGCTTTAACTGGTAATTGCGCGGTCATGCAATGCTGTACCCAAACAAAATTTGCATCCTTTTTTTCCCCTACAAATAGAGCTTTCTTTTGGTGGCATTTAATCACCTCTGCGTTTTTTTATTTTTTGCAATATAAACGAAAAGACTGAAAATCATATACACATACATAAAAAAGGTGGGTGGACCAATTCCAAAGTCCACCTCTGTCATCAATACTGAGGAAAAGGACAAAACTGGAACCTTTTCAAGGAACAAAGATGGCCGCCGGCCAGTCAGGCAACGGCGCATGCGCAGTAGCCATCGGCGCCGAGGGTTCTACACAGATCCCTCACCAGCCAGCAATCGTGTACCCTGCCACGGACCACACATGCGTCAATATGGCGGTGAGGACGCTGACCCGCAGTGCCACCTGCAGTATGACGGCTGGAAAGGTAAGGGGAGCGCGCCCGCGACCCCCTGCTGTAAATAGAACCTGTGAACGTACGCAGAGTGTGAACACCTGACCTTTAAAAAAGGTACAGGCATCAAAAAGAACAAAAAATGTCAAGGGAAAAAAAAAAAAAAAAAAAAAAAAAAAAAAAAAAAGGGAAATATAAAACCACCAGCCTGGGAAACCTGAGCTGATCCTTCTGCGACTGCTGTATTCATCATGATATGCGATGGCAGACTGCGTTCCTGTGAGGAAACTCTGCGAGAAGACCCCAACAGATCCACAGAGGGGTTCCCAGTCTTATTAGTGCTGTGAGCGGCCCAAGAACAGGGACTGCGCACGGGAAAGGCTAAACCCGGCGGACGCTGCCAAAAGGTAGAGGTATGGAGGCACTGCTACTCTTCACCAGCACAAGAGGTATGAGGAAAAAAAAAAAAAAAGGAGAATGTTGGGGGAGGGACTATGCCTTTAATTTATGCTATTCACTAGTCCTGAGGGAGGAGTCGAGGCGGAGCTCTATCACCGGTCTGCTGCCATGGAGGCACCAGGAAAATCAACTGTTTCCACCTGAATTCCGGGTTGGTCAGTGAATGGGAGAAGTTAATATGGGTGCTGCAGAAGTGGTGGGCTCCCAATTCGGATTGGCATATTCTGCAGGAAGGGCACTATGGGCTTGACGGGCCTGTCCTCGTCTTTTTGGTGACTACGGGACACTACTTGTGCTAGCCACTGCACTTATGGGACTCGCCACGTCACCATGTGATACTGCAGTGCTGGATGTACGACCAGGGTGTACTAGGCCTCTGGTGCTTGCCAGTTCACCAGAACTGGCTCTTTGTTCCATAGGAGAGCCCTGCAGTTCTTGCACCTCAACAGAAGAACGGGGTTAGGTACCCCTGACCTTAGCAGGGACCTAGACTACCCTGTCGTCAGAGCCATCTGTCACGGTGCCGCTGCTGTCTACTGTTTTGTATACCGAGTCTAAATCTGACAGTGAGGTGGCTTCCCCTTTGCTCTCATCTGTCATGCTCAGCAATGTGTGGGCCTCTTCGCTAGCGTACCTCTGTCTGGACATTTGGACCTCTAAATTTAGAAGTACAACTAGTGAGAATCACAGGCAAAAAGAGCACCCGATTGTCAGCGACTGCTTCAATCGCTACCAAAAAAAAAAACTTAGCGTTCACAGGGATCAGGCCTGACTCTGAACGCTGCAGTTGCGTTTTGTAAGCAACAGTGATCGATTGATACCGCACTTGGGTGGGCTGAGCGGAGAGCGTAAACGCAGGTGCTAGCAGGTGTCTGGGCTGATCCCGCTAACCCTAAACTACTGGGGACGCTAGTATAGATCTGATCAAAGATATTGATCCGTTCAGACACTATACTAGCAAGGGAGGTGTATGGTGGGTGTTAGCGCTTCTGGCGCTGCCTGGGACTGACGCTGACCCCAACTGACACTAAAACCTAACTGATGTCACCCGCCGGGTGATCAGGGGGTTAAACCTTTATTAGCAATATATGGTGGGTACCCCGATGCTATAAAAGAGAAAAAAAAAAAAAAAAAAAAAAAAAAAAACTCTAAAAAGCATCACCCTTAATACCAATATGGTGATCACTGGTCACAGGGGTGAAAGGGTTAACTGGGGGGCAATCAGGGGGGTTAAAACCTTTATTAGGTAATATATGGGGGTACCCTGGCGCTATAAAAACCCGACGGTGAAACTAAACAACTGGCTAACTAGCGTCACCTGTGACACTAATACAGCGATCAGAAAATAGATCTACTAGTGACACTGGCAACAGGCGGTGAAAGGGTTAACGGAGGTGAATAAGGGGTTAAACCTTTATTAGGGGGTTTATGGGGGTATCCTAAAGCTTACAAAATATTTTACAGTGCACACATACAAGAATGACATTTCCTGCAGGGCTAGTTAAAAACACCTGAACACCTGAACATATTCAAAAATACGGGGGTTTAGCCCTGCAGGAAATGTCATTCTTGTATGTGTGCGCTGTAAAATATTTTGTACTGTTTGTAGGTCTTATAGCAGCACCATCTTGAATTTAAATGCATTGTAGGGTGTGCCCCCCAAATATGTTCTTGTATGTTGTAATAGGCCCTGACCAGGTTTTTGGGCTGGAGCACCCCTCCCCCTCCTCATTACCTCCTATTTAGTGGCCACCAGTGTTTAGGATGTATCCCTTTCAGTTCTCCCACATAGAGGAGTTCAGCTCCCATGGTTGAGACAAAGGATCTTCCATTCTATTACTAGTGTAGGACCCACTAATTCGGGGTACTTTGTCGCAGTAAGTGGGCTTAGCACTATATGACCATATAGTGTGACCAAACCCCCGTATTTTGAATATGTTCAGGTGTTTTTAACTAGCCCTGCAGGAAATGTCATTCTTGTATGTGTGCGCTGTAAAATATTTTGTACTGTTTGTAGGTCTTATAGCAGCACCATCTTGAATTTAAATGCATTGTAGGGTGTGCCCCCCAAATATGTTCTTGAATGGTATCCTAAAGCTACCTGGGCCTACTACTAGTAGGTGCTCCAACGCTGATTAATGTCACAAGTGACACCAATGCAGTGATCAGTGAAAAATCTGAAAACTGCAATTGGTGACAGGGAGTGAAGGGGTTAACTGGGGGGGCGCGATGTGTGCCTACGTGTACGGTGTCAGTACAGTGTTGGTGCAACTCACTTTTAGATGTCCTCTCTCTGGAACCGAAAAGGATTCCAGAAGGGGAGGTGACATCACTTCTTCTGCCTGTGTTTACAATTCACAGGTAGAGGAGGTATTTCATTGGTCAGAACCGATCAGCAGGTCCAGGCCAGAAATCATTGGCCTGGACCTGAAGACTGATTGGTTCTGCAATGAATCTGATTGCCGCGGGTTGAGCGGGGGTGCACCGGGGGGGGGGGGGGGGGGTGTGACGTACAGGTGCGTCGTTTTGCGCAGCTGTGCCATTCTGCCGAAATATCGGCACGAGTCAGTCGGCAAGTGGTTAAACTGACAGCCCATTGTGGGTGCGATGCTCTGCAGGCTCCTCTGGAAAAAAAAAAAAGAAAAAGCACATTTTTTCCAGAAAAAATATGTTCACCTTTTTGAAAAAACACCATCAACTTGGCCTTTAAAATGCTTAAGACTGCCTACCCCTCCCAGTCTCTTCTCCAAGTCACATGTACTCTGACAAAGTACAATGTAGGGCCTTTAGCCCTGCATTGTACGCAAGAACAGAGGGCCCAAACACATCCCATCAGGGAGAAGAAAAGACCTCTGGCTGCTGGGGGAGTGAGAGATAACTTGGGTAAATGTATTTTTCCTGGTACCCCAAGCATAAATGAGTATTTTTTTTCTCTGCCAGACGTCAGCATTTGAAAGTAACAAATTAAACATTACCTCAAGAAAAAAAAAAAGCCGAGTTAGACTTACCGGTAACTCCTTTTCTGAGAGTCTTCCAGGACAGCCCATGAGACCTTGGGCTCCTCCTACCAGGACAGGAAACACGTCACCCCCACCAGATAAAAGGGCGGTCCTCCAGGCCCATTTCAGTATTCAAGAACCGTAGGACCCTGCAAAACATATGCATAATACACATAACTTCAGACAATACCGGGTGGGAATACGGCTGTCCTGGAAGACTCTCAGAAAAGGAGTTACCGGTAAGTCTAACTCAGCTTTTCTCCAAGCGTCTTCCAGGACAGCCCATGAGACGATGAGCCAGAACTTACCAGTCTAGGGAGGGACAACTGCCTGAAGGACCTTACGACCAAACGCCTGCTCCTGAGCTGATAGGAGATCCAGGCGATAATGTTTAATGAAGGTCGAGTAACTGGACCAAGTGGCAGCCCTGCAAATTTGTTCTGGTGAGGCACCAGCCCTCTCAGCCCAAGACGTAGACAAGGCTCTAGTTGAGTGCGCAGTAACAAAAGGTGTAGGGACCTCCCTAATTTTGTAAGCTTCCAAGATGGCTTGCTTTATCCATCTAGCCAATGTGGCTTTAGATGCACTATTCCCCTTGTGAACTCCAGAAAAGAGGACAAACAAGGCATCAGTTTTCCTAAAGGTCTTCGTGACTTCAAGATAGACCAAGAGAATCCTTCTTACATCTAGAAAACTAAATTTTCTTTCTAAGTCGCCCTGTGGCGAACTACAAAAGGTTGGCAATACAATGTTCTGAGATCGGTGGAATGTACTTGCCACCTTGGGCAAAAAACCTGGATCGGTTCGTAACACAACTCGATCCTCAAAAATCGTGAGGAAGGGCTCCTTAACTGATAGGGCCTGCAACTCACTTACCCTACAAGCTGAGGTAACAGCTATAAGGAACACAGTTTTTAATGTAAGTAACTTAACTGACATACTTTCCAGAGGTTCAAATGGAAATTCTACCAGAGTTTGAAGTACTAGGGACAGATCCCACGTTGGACAACTTCTCACTACTACTGGTCTGGCCCTAGAGATAGATTTGAAAAATCTGGCTATAGTGGGATTTTCCAGGAGAGAAAACTGGAGGAACACACTAATAGTTGCCGCCTGTACCTTTTAAGGTACTAACAGAAAGACCTTTGTCGACACCCTCTTGGAAAAATTCCAAAATAGACGGAATATCATGAGTTAATCTATCATTTTCAGATAACCATGAGTTAAACCTTTTCCAAACTTTGGAATATATGGCTCTAGTAACTGGCTTCCTGCAATTAACGAGAGTCCTGACTACTTTGTCAGAGAACCCTTCGGCGCTCAGTATCTTTTCTTCAGATACCAGGCCGTCAAGTTTAAGGAAACCACCTGAGGGTGCGATACTGGACCCTGCAATAATAGGTCTTCCCTTTTCGGAAGACTCCACGGGAGCTCTGAAACCAGAGACTGTAGCAGGGAAAACCATGGCCTCTTGGGCCAAAACGGGGCAATTAGAATCAGATCTGTCTCTTCCAGCCGAAACTTCCGGAGGACTTCTGGAATCAGCCTGATTGGCGGAAAGGCATAACATAGGCCTGGAGGCCACGGGTTCGCCAGAGCATCGATCCCCAAGGCTTGGTCTGCCGGGTTCATGGAAAAGAATATCTCCGTCTTGCGGTTGTTTCAGTTTGCGAACAAATCCGCTACCGGATAACCCCATCTCTTGGTGAGGTCTGCAAAGACTTCGGGATGAAGGGACCAGTTGTCTCGGTCTATCCTGTGACGGCTGAGATAATCTGCCAGGCAATTGTTTTTCCCCTTCAGGTGTACAGCAGAAATGGAGGCTAGATTCCCCTCTGCCCATGAAAGGATCTCCTGGGCAATGGACTGAAGCCTCCGGCTTCTCGTGCCTCCCTGCTTGTTGATATACGCGACTGTCGCTATATTGTCTGACAGGATTTGGAGGTTGTGACCCCTGATCTCCATCTGAAAAGACTGGAGGGCTCTCTGGACTGCAAGCAGCTCTCTTTGATTGGATGAGGCCCTTGCCTCCTCTGGGGACCACTCTCCTTGTGCTACTGCATTGCTGAGGTGGGCCCCCCATCCCCAGGAACTCGCATCCGTGGTAATCCTTCGGGAAATGGGAAAGGACCATGGGAGACCTCCTGCTAGGTGCTGACCAGCTCTCCACCACCACAGGCTTCTTTTTATCCTGTCGGGAAGCCAGATCCTTGACTCCAGGGACCTTACGTCCCCGTTCCAGTTTCTTAAAAGAAACCTTTGTAAAGGACGCTGACGGAGTCTCGCCCATGGTACTGCGGGAAAACATGAGGTCATAAGACCCACTGCCCTCGACACCTGTCTCAGAGAGACCGACTGGTTGGTCTGCAATGTTGACATAGTCTGGAACACTTTGGTAATCTTCTCCTGAGGAAGAAAAACTCTTTGGTTCACAGAGCAAAAATCGTAACCCAGATAAGTTACTTTCTGGGCCGGAATCAAGGACGATTTTTCTTTGTTTATTAGCCAGCCTAGGGACTGTAAGAAGTCCTGTACAGCCTGGAGATCTTCCAACAGCCTTTGGTATGATTTTGCCACTATCAGGAGGTCGTCTAAGTAAGGGATAACCGTTATTGCCTTTAATCTTAGAGGAGCCAGCACTTCCCCCAACACCTTCGTAAAGATGCGTGGGGCTGAGGAAAGACCGAAGGGGAGGGCCTGAAATTGAAAATGTCGGGTTCCCATACCCGTCTTCACTGCCAATCTCAAAAACTTTTGGAAGGCTGGATGGATAGGGATGTGAAGATAAGCATCCCTTAAGTCCAACGTGGCCATAAAGCAGTTTGGGTATAGTAGGTTTTTGATTGTAAAAACCGTCTCCATACGGAAATGCTTGTATCTGATGGACTTGTTTAAGGTCCGGAGATTCAGGATAAGTCGAAACTTTCCTGCCGGCTTTCTGACCACAAATACATGGGGATAGAATCCCTTGCCCCGCTCCGATCGAGGAACAGGAATCAGGACTTTTTGATCTAATAAGTCTCCGATCTGGAGACCCAGAGCCCTCGCTTTCTCCCGATCTTGTGGAGGAAATGTGACCAACAAACGTTCTGGTGGTTGGTGAACAAACTCCAGCCTGTACCCGTTGGTCACTAGGTCCAGGACGAAGGGGCTCAGAGTGACTGCTGCCCACTGTGGGATGAAGGCCCTCAATCTCCCTCCCACCGGGGAACACAAGTCACTGCGGCTTGGCGAGCTGTTGAGGAGGGTTAAATAGCACTCCCCCTTTGCCTCTGCCTTTGTGCCCAGTCCAATGCTTTTTCGGCCTGCTGTCCTTTTCTCTAGGACTCTGTTGCCTGTTTTAGCCACGAAAAAATTTTCTGGCTGTCTGAACTCTTTTTCTCTGGAAACGCCTTTTTCTTATCAGCCGTGCGTTCCAGTGCCTCTTGTAGACCTGGGCCAAATAAATGATCGCCAGTTAAAGGAAGGCCACAAAGGCGCAACTTGGAGGCCGAGTCCCCTGACCAGGTCTTAAGCCAAAGGCTTCTCCTGGCCGAGTTCACTAGAGCCGAAGTCCTGGCTGACATTCTTACCGACTCAGCGGAAGAATCTGCCAAAAAACCCACTGCCTGAAATAGGAGAGGAAAAGACTTTAAAATTTGCTCTCTGGAGGTACCTGCTGACAGATGTGACTGAATCTGAGTCAACCAAACCTCCAGATTTCTGGCCCCCCAATGGAAGCCAAAGCTGGTTTCATGTTTCCAACTGCTGAGTCCCAGGCTCTGTGGAGAAGGATATCCCCCCTCTTGTCCATCGGATCCTTAAGCGTACCCATATCATCAAACGCCAGGTCCGAGTTTTTTGAAACTTTTGAAAGAGGTGCGTCTAACTTGGGATTCTTATTCCATGGCTGCGCAGTGTCCTCATCAAAAGGAAACCTCCTTTTTAGGTTACTAGAGAAGAATGGTTTTCTCTCAGGATTATCCCATTCCAGTTTAATAGTATCAACCAAAGAACTATGAACTGGAAACACTCTTGATTTTCTCTTATGTAATCCTTTATACATAAGATCATGTTTGGATAACTGAACCTCTTCCTCTTTTAATGCAAGGGTAGTATAGATAGCCTTTAATAAGTCATCTACATCCTCAACAGATAACTTAAATCTTGAGCCTCGAGTGGATTCTCTATCTCTGGGCTCTGTATCTGACCCCGATTCTTCCAGAGAAGAACGGGTAGATCTGACCTCAGCCTCAGAGTCTTCACTCTCTGCCTGCTGTGGAGTGCTTACTGACGCCTTCAGTGAAGACGGACTCTCTGCTGGAGTCTGGAGCTTGTCAATAAGCGTTCTAAAAGGAACTGAAGGTGGACGCAAGCTCATCCCTAACAGAAGCAAGCATCTTCTGGCAAGAGGCAACCGGGTCATCCTTTACTAGGCCTTCTATACAGGTGCGACAAACTGCTTTGCTCCATGAGGAGCTCAATTTGTTTGCGCAAACCGCACATTTCCTTTTAAGTGGCTGCGCTTGGGCCTTGTCCTGAGTCTTGGTCTGCAAGACAAAATAAATGACCCACAATGTAATTAAAGCCACACAATCACTCCGTAACACCACGTGCAGGAGGGAGGAAATGTGTCCCCTTACACCCACTACTACAGAGGGGGAAGGGGGGAGGGAACACTCACAGGGATAGCAAGGTGGTGACAGAACACCCCAGGCTTACCTGTGAGGTGCTGGTGTTGGGAATTGCATCCGCTGCCTGTGCAGGTACTGCAGGAGGATCCATTCTGCCCCTCTTGGTCATCCACAGCCTGGCTGCTTAACACCAAGAAACACCAGCAGCCAGCGTTCTCTGTTCGTGCCGTTTATGAAGACTGGAACCTCGTCTCCGGCGCCCGATGATGTCATATGCCCCGGAAGTAACCCTCTCCAGGCACTTCCTGTGGGCCAGCTTGGAGCGCAATAGCTCCGCCCCCTCGAACGCTGTGGCTTCCTCCATTCCTTGCTCAGATCAGCCAGGCTGTCGGCAGGGAAGGACAACCGAAGCTCAGCTGAGCTAGAGTGCAATGCACTGCGCTAGGGGCACGACCTCACACCGGTCCTGGCCCTCTCCAGGCACTGAGGACAGAGAACAGCAACACAGCCAACCTCCCCAGCGGTGTGCTGCTTCTGGCAGAGGTAAGTGATATGCCCCAGAAAAAAGCCATACAAAGCCCCTGCTTATAAAGGCCTATGGGAGCAGGTTCCATGAACATGTTACCCCCCGTCCGGAGGAAACACAAATAACTGACATGGGCCTGGAGGACCGCCCTTTTATCTGGTGGGGGTGACGTGTTTCCTGTCCTGGTAGGAGGAGCCCAAGGTCTCATGGGCTGTCCTGGAAGACGCTTGGAGAAAAATTGTTTAATGTTTTAGATAGAATAAGGAAAGGTTAGAGTTCTAGGTTTATTGCCAACTGTTCCCACTGGCGAGACTACCGCTTACTTTCTACCCTTGTTGGCAAATGGTCACGGAGACAGGAATTTAGGGAAATCTCCCACGGTGGAAATGGAGATTTTAGTGCTGTCCTGCTCTATCCAAAGCAAACACAAAAAGGATAAGTGCACTTATCTGGTCTAACCACCTAAACCCAGCCTTCCCAGATGAAGACTTGCCTGCATGCCATGGCTGCAGCCTGCCACAATCTTGATCACCTAGGGCCACAAATCCTCTGTTGGTCATGCAGTAAGTCCCCAAAGTCAACTGAATAAAATAAAATAGGATTTTTATAACAGCTTACCTGTAAAATCCTTTTCTTCGAAGTACATCACGGGACACAGAGCCATAGTAATTACTATGTGTGTTATAGGCCACCTTAAAGTAGTGTAAACCCTTTACCACCACTTTAAACTACGGCAAGCCTATAACTAGGCTTGCCTGTAGCTGCACTTTGATAGCTCCTAAACCTGCATGGTTTGGGAGATATCCCTGTATTTGCATGTGCCGACGTCATGCGGCACACGCGCACTTAAGCCAAATGAAGCAATGGCACGTACGGCTCCCGCACGCAAGTGACATCATCGCGGCTCCAGCCAATCACAGCGCCGGAGCCGTGATACCCAGGAGAAAGGCCCGGGCGACATGTCGGTGGCCTGAGGGGGAGACGAGGACGGCTGTGGGGGCTTCGTTCTCAGGTAAGTAATTCATAATGAGCTAGTATGCTATGCATACTAGCTCATTATGCCTTTATCTTGCAGGGTGTGTTTTTAGTTTTTTTTTTTTGCAGGAGGGTTTACTTCCTCTTTCAGGTGATGGACACTGGCACACCCCAAGACAGGAAGTTCACTCCCTATATAACCCCTCCCACTACTGGGAGTACCTCAGTTTTTGTAGCAAAGCAATACACGTGTATACCAGAAAGAGGTGAGGGATCTGTGTCCCATGATGAAAAGGATTTTACAGGTAAGCCATTATAAAAATCCTATTTTCTTAATAGTACATCACAGAGCCATAGTAATTACTATGTGGGATGTCCCAGAACAATGCCAACTGAGGGGAGGGAGACAACAGAATTAGGGCAACATGAGACTAGAGGAGTTATACTGCTGCCTGCAGCACACTACGCCCAAAGGCGATATCCTCATGCCTTTTTAAATTCACCTGATAAAATCTGGTAAATGTATGGACTGAAGACCATGGAAGCTTGGTGATGCACTCCCACAAAGCACCAACAGTCCTAGTGGAGTGCGCTTTTGATTTGAGAGGGTGGATTCCTCCTCTTTAAACCATAAGCCTGAACAGTTACTTGCTGACTCCATTTAGAAATAGTAGATTTTGATGCTGCCTGTCCACTTCTAGGACCTTCAGGCAACACAACAAAACATCCGTTTTTTTTTTTTTAAATCTGAGCAGTCGCCTTCAAGTAGACCTTGAGTGCTCTCACCACATCAAGAGAATGTAGTAATTTTCCTTCCGTAGAACAGGTTCTGGAAAAAAAAAAAAATATTTAAGGTAGAAGATCCTTCGGATAAAAACTAGACACTACCTTCAGTAGAAAGTTAGGATGAGGGTGCAATACTACCTTATCCTTGTGAATAATCAAATATGGCTCTTTACAAGAAAGAGCAGCCAACTCCGATACCCTTCTTGCAGAAGATATGGCTACCAGAAAATTAGTTTCCTTGCCAAAAGGACCAAGGGAATATGCTGTATCGGCTCAAAAAAAGACTGTTTTAGCATTGCCGACAGAACAAAATCCAAGTCCCAAGGGTCCAGGAGTGACTTAACCGGAGGATTAAGCCATGTTACCCCCTGAACAAGCTACGAACCAAAGAATGTGAAGCAAGTGGTTGTTGAAAGAATACCGATAAGGCCGAAACCTGGCCTTTGATAGTACGCAAGGCCAGCTTCATTTCTAACCCCATCTACAGAAAGTCAAGGATTCTACCTATGACATACTTCCTGGGGTGCCAACCCCTGGATTCACACTAGGAGACATATGCTTTCCAGACGCTATAATATTATTGTGGAGGCTGGCTTCCTTGCATAAATCAAGGTAGATATCACTGAACCTGATAGCCCACGCTTCTTCAGAATATGGGTCTCAATAGCCAAACCATTAAATTTTGCATTTGTAAGGTAGGATGGAATACTGGACCTTGCGAGAGAAGGTCTGGACGTGGTGGTAGGGTCTTATAGGTCCCCTACCGCCATCCTTATGATCTCTGCCTACAAAGATCTTCTGGACCACAAGAATCACCGATCTCCCTTCCTGCGCAATCCTGCAAGCAGTCGTGGAAGCAGCAGAATAGGAGGAAATGCCTTAATCAGTGAGAACCGATTCCACAGGAACACCAAGGCATCTGTTCCGCATACTAGCGGATCCCATGTTCTTGACACAAAGTTGTCGATTTTCTTGCTGAACCTGGACACAAACAGATCTACATCTGGGACTCCCCATCTTCGGCATATTGCCAGGAAGATATCAGGGTGAAGGGAACATTACTCCCGGGAACAACGGTTGGTGACTCAAGTGGTCCGCCTGCCAATTTTCTATTCCCGGAATGAAAACTGCCGATAAGCAAGGTACATTTGTTTTCTGCCAAAGTTAAGATATAATTCACCTCTCTCTAGGCCGCACGACTTGCCGTGTCCCCTTGGTGATTGACTGATGTTTTTTTTGTCGGATTGGATCCTGACAGGACAATTCCATAACCTGAACATCCAGGCCCTCAGGGCCAAGCGCACTGCCCAGATCTCCGGCCTCGGACAACGTCTATGACGAAACGCGTAAGCCGGAGCCACGCACCCACATCACTTTCGGGACGCTATCAGGGAGCCTGGAACGCAGTTGGAGTGCACGCTGCATGCCGGGCCTGATTAGTTGTGTTTACCATAGACTGTAGTCTTGTTTGGGAGGTTTAATTTAAAAATGTGTTTTTTTTAATAAAATAACCTTTGATACTACACTATGGGAGCCCATATCTCTAGCTTATGAGGATTTATCACTGGAACTTCATTGAAGTATTTTTTTGGAACCGCTCTGGACCTGGGAATTGTTGGAAATATAGAGGAAAGCCTAAGGTATCCTGACCTGGTGAACCGCCCGGAGGAGCCATCAAGAGACGAGCCGTTTGGTTATTCCTATGTGCCAACTACCCCTGTAGGGGTAATGGGAGCTGGAGAGTGGGGACCCGTGAGGGGGGAGCACAAGTCACCTGATGATTTGAGCACTTGTTACTTGTGAATTTTTCTGCATTTGCCACAGCAATACTGCATTTTTGTGATTTACTTTTTGAAGTGTACACATGAACTTTGATACACACTTTATTAATTTACCCTTTGAGGTTTACTATGCTGCTTTGAATAATATTATTTTGTATATTTTTATTTTTGATGCTATTTGGTGCCAATTCACAGTGGGATTTTTTGGGTCTGACATGGACATTCATTGTACTGTTCATTTAAGCACAAGAGAATCCATTTTGTTCTCTCTGTTGAAATGTGTTCTGTAACCTTCACCTAACACACAGACACTTCTCCTACTAAACGCTCTCTACTCCCCCCTCCCTTTTCAAGGTTTTACTTTTGCAATTGTTCTATTCGCTAGTTTTTAATAATATATTTCTATTTGTTAGCTTTTAATAACATCTCACACCACCCCTTTCTTATCTATGTATAAAATAACATGTAATAATAAAATTTTTCACTGAACGGACATTTTAAACACAGTGATTGAGTCCTGTGAATCTGTTCCTGCAGCTGCAGTATTAACTTTGTTTTAGAGTCCCAATCAGAAATCAGTCATATCAGTCTTGGCGAGCCAGCCAGGAGTTTGGCAGAGTCTCCAGAAGGAACCGCGCTTCGATCGGGATCATCGGGAAACGCAGACCTCAAATGCCGGCTAGGTAAGCTGCCCTTAAGCTTGCTATATTTCTGCCTTTTCCTATGTATCCTATCTGTCGGTTCTCAAGGAAACCAGACCACTCTCGGACCTTTCTGGTTGGGTAACGTGTGTGTGTGAATGTGTTTGTGTCCCCCTTCACGGGTTGGACTGTGTGTGGATAGGGAAAATCCTCTGCAGTTCCCTGCGTTGACTCCTTGTGGGCGACCTGGGTCAGAGGCGCATGGTAGGGTCAGATAAAACTCAGAGAAGAGACGAGGAGGGTCTCTTAAAGAGTGTTTTGTCTATTGTCATAAACCCCTTCTATCCACGTAGATAAGTGGAGACTATTCTTGTAAATCTGCAGATTTGCTGTACTATTTGTTTTAGAGGCAAGAGGGTATAGGCACAAGTAGAGAAGAGAGAAGACTGGCCAGTCATTATGGGCATTAAATTAATTAAGGGAATGAAGGGAGAGAGGCCTTCAGAAAATGCCCAGCGCAAGATGAGCGCTAGAGAATATATGAACCGAAGGTACGGTTCTGCCTATACTGAGCCCCTAGATAAATGGGTAGAATGGACAAAGGGAACAGCTAAACCTTTAAAATCTGAACAGACATTTTAAACACAGTGATTGAGTCCTGTGAATCTGTTCCTGCAGCTGCAGTATTAACTTTGTTTTAGAGTCCCAATCAGAAATCAGTCATATCAGTCTTGGCGAGCCTATTTTAATGCCTGCTTCCTCAGCCATATCACTTAACCGCCTCCAATAAGCCCCTGCTGCTTCCTCTTTCCCTTGCTTAGCATTAATAAATTCAGCATGTCTGGTTTGTCCATATATTTGGGGCAATTTTTCCTTCAATTTCTCACAAACCTCCCGTCCACTAACCATCTTACCTAGATTTTTGACGTCTACACCAAGTATATAGCCAGACATGTTGCTTCCCACTGCTTTTGGGAGCTGACATTTTGAACCAAATTTTAGCAAACAGACTACACTCCTACAGGAGTCCAAGTGGTCAGTAGTCTGTCAGGAGAAGTTTTAAATTCTGCCTGTGGAGTATTTTTAATCCAAGACTCCACTCTGCCATTTCCACCAGAATTGAAAGTGATTCCCGCTGAATTATGGGCCACCAGCAAATATGATGTAGGTCTGCTGGATTGCACCCCAGTCATGATAAAAATTAAACCAGGAGCCCATCTCCCAGGGATTAAACAGTACCCACTGAGTATTGCTCAGACTGAGGGGATAAAGGATCAAATCACTCAACTGAAAGCAGCAGGGGTTGTTGTACCAATTAAGTCCCAGGTCAATACACCCCTGTTCCCAATTGCAAAGAAGCCAGACAAGAAGGGTGGGCAGGTGACATATCGCATGGTGCATGATTTGAGAGCCATTAACAATATAATAGAGGCAGATACCCCGATCGTGCCCAACCCCCGCACTTTACTAAGTGGAATACCTGCCTCCAGCACCTGCTTTACAGTGATTGATCTTGCAAATGCTTTCTTTTCGGTGCCCCTGCACCCAGATTGCTGGCACCTTTTTTCATTTACCCATGATGCCCAAAAGTTAGCATGGACAAGATTGCCCCAAGGCTGTGTGAGTAGCCCCTCTGAATATAATACTGCGTTAAAGCAAGTATTGGACCAATGGTCCCCCTCACACCCAAACACAGTTTTGCTTCAGTACATAGACGATTTGCTTATTTGTTCTGATACAAAGGACATTTGTAGCAGAGAAACAGTAAGCCTTCTCCTGTTTCTCTATAACAGTAACAACAAAGTTAGCAAAGATAAGCTACAATACTGCCAAGAGAAAGTGATCTTCCTGGGTCACTGCATTTCACATGGAATCCGTCACCTAACCCCAGATCGAGTTAAAACTCTACAAAACTTTGAAAAGCCAAGAAATGTACGGCAACTACGTGCCTTCCTGGGGTTAGTGGGATATTGTAGGGACTGGATTCCAAATGCATCAGAACTTATGGCTCCTCTATATGAGGCTACCACTAGAAACCCTTTCAAACTCACATGGGACAATGAATTGCAGATGAAGGAGCTTATTAAAATTTTGTCTGAAGCTCCCGCCATTGGACTTCCTGACTATACTAAGACCTTCTCGTTGTTCTGTCATGAAGTCAATGGATTTGCTGCAGGTGTACTCACCCAGCTACATGGAGACAAACAGAGGCCTGTGATGTATGTATCAGCCTCATTAGACCCTGTCATCAAAGGCTCCCCCAGTTGTATGTGAGCCATAGCAGCCTGCATTTTGCTGCTAGACAAAGTAACGGAGCTTGTACTAGATTCTGCTCTGATCCTGTATGTGCCACATGCAGTACAGGAAATCATGAATCAAGTAAATACTAGACATGTGTCTGCCAGTAGATTTGACAAGTACCAGTCTGCTCTTTTTGCTCCATCGAATTTAACAATCAAACGATGTGTTACTTTAAATCCGGCTACTCTTCTTCCTATAATTGATGAGGAAGATGCAACAAATGGTACTGATGTAGAACCTGAGAGTTTTTCTCACGATTGTATGGCTCTTATGGAGGTAGAAAGGGCCTCTGTCACACCAGCAAAAGATGAGCCCTTATCAGATTGTGACACACACTTATTCGTAGATGGTTCCAGATTTTACACTGATGATGGTCCGCCACACACAGGGTTTGCTGTAACCACTACAGACACCATTTTACATCAGGAAGCATTGAAACCCCAGATGTCAGCACAGGAAGCGGAGTTGTATGCTGTAGTCAAAGCATGTCATCTCCTAGAGAATCAAAGGGGAAATGTTTACACTGACAGCAGATATGCATTTGGAATAGCCCACGATTTTGGGCCTATCTGGAAAGCACGGCACTTTCTGACTAGTGCAGGGAAGCCAGTGAGACATGCAAAACTCATAGAGCGGCTATTTGAGGCCTTTCAGAAACCAGCAGAAGTTGCCATCTTGAAGGTAAAAGGGCATGCAAGGGGAAGTGACATGACAGCCAGAGGAAATGCTTTAGCGGACCAAGCGGCAAAGGATGCTGCCCTTATGGCATTTGGAGTCACATCCACTGTAGGGGTCGCCCAGGTAGCGGGGACAGATTCCCCTCATCAAGAGCAGTGGGATGTAGAAACTCTAATTCAGTTGCAGAACCAGGCCCCTGATGAAGAGAAGGATAAGTGGATCAAATGTAATGCTACCCAAAATCAGCAGGGCCTGTGGAGCGCTGACAACAGGTGGTGTCTACCCAGGAGTTTGTACCCAGTTTTAGCACAGCTGGCACATGGCGTCAGTCATCTTGCTAAGGGCGCGATGGTGGCACTTACTGACTGCTATTGGATAGCACCTGGATTTAGTGCATTTGCAGCCAGGTTTTGTGCTTCATGTCTCACTTGTGCTCTGTACAATGCAGGGAGGCCTGTTCATGTTCCCCAAAGGCATTCTCCAAAGCCAGATTTCCCTTTCCAAAGAATTCAAATAGACTACATTCAGATGCCCAGAATAGGCACCTATGAGTTTGCTTTAGTGTGTGTTGACATGTTTTCAGGTTGGCCCGAGAGCTGGCCAGTAGCCAAAGCAAATGCAAAAACAACAGCAAAGAAAATTTTGAATGAAATAGTTTGTAGATATGGAGTTCCTGAAACTATTGAGAGTGACAGAGGAACCCATTTTACTGGGGAAGTAATGAAAGAGGTAATGGAAGCACTTCACATACAGCAAGCTTTCCATACACCTTATCATCCACAAAGTAGTGGTAAAGTTGAGAGACTTAATGGAATTTTGAAAAACAGATGTGCGAAAATTAAAGCAGATACAGGAAAAGGATGGGTGGAAGCTTTGCCATTAGCCCTATATTCTGTACGAACTACCCCTAAACAACCACATGGGCTGTCCCCCTATGAGATTTTATTTGGAGGGCCACCCAAAACAGGGCTATATTTTCCCCAACAGTTGCAGGCTTCTCACTCTAATCTGTTAGAATATGTTCAGATTTTGCAAAGAACATTGAATACAATACATGAAGGTGTTTATAAATCTATCCCCGACCCAGATTCTGTTTCAGGTATTCACAGAATCCAACCAGGTGACTGGGTGGTGGTCAAGCGACACGTCAGAAAGCCACTAGAACCAAAAATTTGACGGACCACATTTGGTGCTTTTGACAACCGGTTCTGCTGTCAAGTTGGAAGGAAAGCCTACCTGGATTCACGCCAGTCACTGCAAGAAAATCCTGAAGTGATGATATCCTTTGAAAAAAAGATGATGTTTCTTTTCTTTTTGTTGTTTGTGAGAACTGAGACATGGAAAAATAACCCTTTCATCCAAATGTTAAAATTGTATGCAACCCATAGCAACGCTAGTAACTGCTGGGTGTGTTCTCACTTACATCCCCAAACAGGAACAATACCCATGATAGCAATGCCTCTCAATTTCACTGATCTAAACAGGACCAGAATAAATGGCTCATACATCGTCTCCACAGCTAATGAGCACAGATCAGTAACTTTGATGGTTTCGAAACAGATAAACACTCCACAGATTTGTTTAAACATTACATGCCCGTTTAACACTAAATGTACACGGTTGGGCAATTCAGATTGCACCGGAGCAAAAATTACAGTTTATGGAGGAAACTATGGTCAATATTATTATATCCCAGATCCAGAACTAAATAGAACCCTTTATAGTACAAATTGCTCACAGTTTCCAATATGTGAAAATATCGGTTTCCTGAGATTCCATGTTATTGCTTCCAGTTTTTTAGGAGCAGGCATACCGTCCATACGTAGAGGGTTATATTATATATGTGGAAATAAAGCTTACGCCTGGCTTCCTACTAATGTTACAGGTACATGTTATATTGGGAAGTTAGTACCTGCTTTGGCTGTTCGCAAAGATACAGTGCGACCAGATCAAAGTCCAGAATACCCTTTAGTGTTCAAAAGAGAGCTGTTCACTGAAGGTGACATGGCATGGTCATGGTTCCCTTCCTGGACAGGATGGGGAATTGAAGCAATGAAAAGATTAAATAATTACACTAGAATTGTAGATGAGATTATTAACCTTACTACCACTGATATAGGTTTATTAAATGAAGAAATGGCTCAGCTTAAAAAAGTAGTATTAGAGCACAGATTAACGCTAAATTATCTCACTGCAGCTCAAGGTGGGATGTGTAAGATATTTCGCACTGACTGTTGTATATACATTTCTGATAATGAGGACATTATTAAAAGGGCATCTTGCTAAGATAAGAGAACTACAGAATAAGGCCAGAGATATTGCTAAAGATGGATGGAACCCCTTTCAGGGTTTAGGAGGTTTTGGTGATTTTTTATATGGCATAGCAACATGGTTACAGAAACTAGGCGCTTACATTGTGATGTTCCTATTTCTCATGTTTGTTATTTACTTCCTCATCAGGCTATGCCTCTGTGTGACTACCCGCTGTACCAACAAATGTACCACCAGCCCTGATGAACCCATTATTGTGAGAAAGCTAGGAGAGAGCTGAACAGGATGCCGTCTCTCTGCGCCAATGTAACAGGAGTTACCAGCAATCGGCTGAACGTAACGCGGAGAAGAATGGTGTCAAATAAACAAAAGGGGGGAAATGACATGGACATTCATTGTACTGTTCATTTAAGCACAAGAGAATCCATTTTGTTCTCTCTGTTGAAATGTGTTCTGTAACCTTCACCTAACACACAGACACTTCTCCTAAACGCTCTCTACTCCCCCCTCCCTTTTCAAGGTTTTACTTTTGCAATTGTTCTATTCGCTAGTTTTTAATAATATATTTCTATTTGTTAGCTTTTAATAACATCTCACACCACCCCTTTCTTATCTATGTATAAAATAACATGTAATAATAAAATTTTTCACTGAACGGACATTTTAAACACAGTGATTGAGTCCTGTGAATCTGTTCCTGCAGCTGCAGTATTAACTTTGTTTTAGAGTCCCAATCAGAAATCAGTCATATCAGGGTCATTAGGTCTTTTACCCCAATTTGCATTATGTATTTGAGAAGCTACCGTGTTTCCCCGATAGTAAGACACCCCCGATTGTAGGACGTATCGGGAGTTTCAGAGGGGTCAGCTAATATAAGCCGTACCCCGAAAGTAAGACATATGTCTTACTTTCGGGGAAACACGGGGGGATAGGAAGGTCGGGTGTGTGGGCTGGTTTCTGGTGAATGAATGACCCATGAGAGTGTGTGAGGAATGCGGGCGGTGTATGAATTCCGGGAAGATGTGATGAGGAGAGTGTCAGCCGTGTGATGTAACCACATTCCTCACACTGACAGCTCCCTACACACAACTCAAGAGTTACTGACCCGCACCGCCGCCCGTCCTCGCCCGCCCTCTCATTGGCCGCAGGTGTAATCCGCTTGACCCTCATTGGTTAATCCTTGTAATCTTCAACCAGGTAATTGATACTCTCAGCCTATTGGAGGCAGCTCTCTTGCCGGCCGCGCTGACTGGCTAGAACGGCCGCTCCGTGACGGCGCGATTGGTTGGCGATGTGAAGCGGCTCTTTGCCATTGGCTGAGAGAACCACTACAGTTATTCCGCCATATTCCGGGAGTCCGGTGTTCTTCGGACGGGGCAGTATAGGCGGGTTGTCCGGCGGAGTTGCTGCCGTGTGGGCGTAGCGGAGCCCCGAAGCGGACAGAGTTGCCGTAAACTTGGCTGGAGTTGGTTATTTCAAGGACTGCCCGGGCTCCGCAGGTGGATAAGGAAAGTCTTCAGATGACATCACGGAGGAGCTAGTGCTGTTCCCGGCCCTGGCTGTAGGGGGCGCAGTTTCGTCATATGGGTGGCTGGTGTTCATTGCACCATGTCCTGCTTTCTGCTCCGCTTTCCTCCAGGGGCCACAGCCGGCTCAGGTGATTGCTAACAGATCCCCGCACCCCAGGTAATTCGACAATTTTTTCCCAATATAAGACATACCCCGAAAGTAAGACATAGTGGGGCTTTTAGGGATAAAAAGAAAGTAAGACACGGTCTTACTTTCGGGGAAACACGGTAGGTGTATTTCACACACTGCTACCTTTTACACATAAGTATCTCACATTATTGGATGTTTTTATGTTCATCAAGCACTTGAGGTTTCACAACCAGGAGAGTTTAATATCTCTATTGGTTATCGCTCTATACACTTATCCACAGTTTACCTATTTCTGAAAAAGCTAGTTGCCAGGCTATCAGTTTGTAAGATTTATACATACAGAAATGCTTCTTCACAGTAAGAGCTGTGAAAATGAGGAACAGACTCCCTCAGGAACTAGTCCTGTCAAGCTATGTTGGATGCATTCCTAAATGCACAAAAGATAACTGGATAACATTTATAGGATGAAAGATATAGAAAACGCAATTAAAATCTTTCCTTGCATTACAGATATAAGCCACAATATAATTTGAAAAGATGGTTTGCAATGAGTTGAATTTAACTGTACCTCTAAATTAAGAAATCTCTACTTTATCCATGAAAAGAAAGGCAATAGGGGTAATTAACCAAGATTCCTGCACTAAACTGGCATACGCCACATTAACTAATGCAGGCCCTACATGGGTCGAACTCCAAATGATTTGTCGATTGAAAATCTCATGCCTTTTGCAATCCGATGGTGCCACCATGGATTCGAAAACTTGACCAACCAAGCCTTAAATTTCGCCTCATTTTGTTACGGAAAAGAAAATTAGTGGCCGGGAAACTTCTTTTCCTTCCAGGTCACAGCTTATGCGCATTTCTTTCTCAATTATATTTCTCGCACAATTGTCCCATCATTGATTAGAAATGTATTTCCAACATGCCCAATCACTCAAATTAGATGCCCGCATGAAAGAAAAAAAAAAAAAAAAAAAAAAAAAAAAAGGAGGTGTCATTGCTGCGGCCTCACTAATGGTTGAAAAATCGAACGATTATTGAAAAGTGCAATTTTCAAATGAAAAATGGTTTGGAATCTGACACGTATATGGCTGGCATAAGCAGATAGACCCATTTCAGGTCTATCTGCACTACCTGCTTCAGTTTCATTTTCAGAGGGAGATGATTTAACTAAGGGAATGGAGCAGTTTTCAGTACATAATACTGCCTGCATATCCTCTCCAGGTCAGACCTGATGTATGGGATGTGAGCTTTGTGCAGACAGCTTACATACGAGCAGAGCCTGCAGAATTACCAGCACTCAGCTGAGTGGAGGGGGCAAGGACAGGCAGAAGGATAGGAGCATGCAGCTCCAAGTTGAATTGCTCTGTGCTATGTCTGTCAAAGACACAGCATAGAACAGATCACATCCAATTAAACCGTATCTACTTTGTTTTCTACAGCTGGCAATACATGGGATAGAAAATCGTTAAAAAAACCCCAAAAAAACTGTTGCGATTATCGATCGTTAAACAAATGGCAAGTTGTCATCAACGCAAATGCGCTGTAAAAATTTTTTAAACTATTGATATGATCGATTTCCCTACTAAGGTTTAGAAAATTGTTCAATTATGCATAAAAAAAATTCCAACATAATGTACCTTTCTTTTGAATGCTTTTTTGAACGATTGTCTATCCATGTGTGGCCAGCTTTAGTGTAGAAGGTGCAAGCTTTGTGTGCATAGACACATAGGGGCATTTAGAGGCAGGGGGGGGGGGGGGGGGGGGGGGGGGGGGGGAAGACACACACCACACTAGACATCCCTAGAAGCAGCTGAAAAATTATCCAGTGTGTATGAGGCCTAAAAAGGCCCAACTTTTGCAAGTGACTCAACTTGGTCCCATTGTTTTGTTTTTCTCTATGGGCCACAAATGGCCAGCCTGAGGCTGAGTTCACATATGAGCACACTTTGGCTCACAGCAGCAGTCCAGTGCGTCCTTGTTCACAGCTTCAGGTCCGATTTCAGCCCAAATTTTTGGCTGAATTTGGACCTAAAATGGAACCTAAAGACGCACATGGCTCCTGTGCAAATCGGACTGGAGCCGCTGCAGAGATATGTGAACCGGCTCCATAGAGAGCTGGTCACAATCTCCTGCTGTGCGAATTGGATGCAGGGAAATGCGCATCCATCCATTTGCACTAGTGTAAACCCAGCCTGAGGCTTGGCATTTTGGGATCTCAAAATCCACTACAATTGCAAAACGCAGGTTCAGGTGCCATGATTTTCAATAGCACCTAAAAAGCGGTGTGGTTTTTCCGCGATTGTCAAACAATAATTTGCAGGGCAATCGCAGCTAATCACATCGCGGGAAGCTTGTTGCCCAAAAAGGGGCGTCTTTTGGAAGACAAGTAGGGCTGCAACGATTATTTTCATAATCAATTAGTTGGCCGATTGTTTCGATCAATCGGATAACCACCTTAGAACAAAAAAAAAAAAAAAAAAAAAAAAAATTTTAATTTATTATGTAAAGTTTAAAAAAAAAAAGGCAATTTATTCTTAACCACTTCAATACCAGGCACTTAGACACCTTCCTGCCCAGACCAATTTTCAGCTTTCAGCGCTGTCGCAATTTGAATGACAATTGCGCGGTCATGCTGCACTGTACCCAAACACATTTTTTATCATTTTGTTCCCACAAATAGAGCTTTCTTTTGGTGGTATTTGATCACCTCTGCGATTTTTATTTTTTGCGCAACAAATAAAAAAAAGACCGAATTTTTTTAAAAAACAAGTTTTTCTTTGTTTCTGTTAAAATTTTTTGTAAACAAGTACGTTTTCTTCTTCAATGACGGGCACTGATATGGCTGCACTGATGAGGTGGCACTGATAGACACTGATGAGGTGGCACTGGTATGCGGCACCGATGGGCACTCATAGGTGGCATTGATTGGTACTTATGGGTGGCACTGATAGGTGCCACCGACAGGTGGGCACCGATAAAATTTATTGGTGGCATTGCTGGGCATAACTAACATAATGGTGCCAGTGCCCATTTGTGGGCACTGATTGGCACAGATTGGGCACATGTGGATGGCCATGGGGTACATACCTGGCCATGCACATGTTGCCCCTTCCCTGGAGGTCCTAGCGGTGATCCCTGGTGGTCCAGTGTGGTGATCTGAGGGGGGGCTGCGCTGATAAATAATGAGCGCAGACCCCCCGTCAGGAGAACCGCCGATCGGCTCTCCTCTACTCGCGTCTGTCAAGACGCGAGTGAGGAAAAGCCGATCAACGGCTCTTCCTATTGACAGCATGATCAGCCGTGATTGGACACTGCTAATCACGTGGTAAAGAGCCTCCGCCGGAGGCTCTTTACCAAGATCGGTGGAGCGGTGTGTCAGGCTGACACACCGCTCCACCGATCGCCGCGATGCGCGCCCCTGCGGGCGCGAGGCGGCATGTTATCCTGCTGGACGTCATATGACGTCCAGTCAGGATATCGCAACCACTTCCCGGACGTCAATATGCTATTGACCGGGCGGGAAGTGGTTAAAAATCTATATGCGGTGGCAAATATAAATAACCAACTATATGGTTAGGGAGCAAAATCTCTAATCCACTCAGAGAATAACAGACAGAAGAGATATACTCTATATACTATTAGAGGTTGAATCGGGTAAATATCATCAGACTCAGATCACATTTTTTATTTAGACCCCTTTCACACTGGGGCACATGTAATGTGCCCTGCTCCCCACATAATGTGCCCTGTTCCCATGTGCCCTGCCCTCATGTAATGTACCCTGTTCCCATGTGCCCTGCCCTCATGTAATGTACCCTGCTCCCCACGTGCCCTGCCCTCATGTAATGTGCCCTGCTCCCCACGTGCCCTGCCCTCATGTAATGTGCCCTGCTCCCCACGTAATGTGCCCTGTTCCCATGTGCCCTGCCCTCATGTAATGTGCCCTGTTCCCATGTGTCCTGCCCTCATGTAATGTGCCCTGTTCCCATGTGCCCTGCCCTCATGTAATGTGCCCTGCCTCCGTGTAAAAGTTTACCAATTCTTCTCTTCTGGGGTCCCCCACCGATGCTTCTGGCCCCTCCTGCCTTCAGAGTGCCCCAAACAAGCTGCAAAATTATAGTATAGTGCGACTCTATAGCAAAGTAAAAACCTCTGCCTTTAGACCCACTCACTTCCTGCCCAGGACTACATGTCCCATGAGGCATTGCTTCTCACACATTCACAAGTTCTCAGGCACTTACTGACATGTATGGACGGTGTACTGAGCTGTATGTGTGCTGCACTGTATTTCCTGATATGTAAACAAATAATGCATTCTGCATGCAGGCCAACTAATCGGCTAGCTGATTAATTATGAAAATAGTTGACAACTATTTTCTTAATCGATTAGTTTCAGCCCTAAAGACCAACTTCAGGTGATGCGATGTGGCATGATAAATCGTGCTGCAAAACCACACCACTTTTTAGTTGCCACTGAAAACATTGGCACCTGAACCTGCGTTTTGCGATCACGGACAGAATAGTATCCCAAAAACTAAATGTGAATGGAACCTTAATGCCGGTTCACACGGGGGCGACCTGTCAGGTGGCTCAGCCGCCTGACAAGTCGAGCTCCATGCATTGCATAGGGAACTTCTCTAATAGGAGCGACTCAAGTTGCTCCAACTCAAAAAAAAGGCTCCTGTACTACTTTGGGGCGACTTGCATTGACTTCTATACAGAAGTCGTTTTGCAAGTCGCGCTGTACAGGGCGGCTTCAGAGTCGGACGACTTTGAAGCCATCCCTGTGTGAACCGGCTCTTAGATTTCCAAGTTCAACACACACAATTTTGTTTTGTAAACAAAAAGTAGCAGAACAGGTAGAGATGGAATCAGCTGAAGCACAGAACACACCACAACGAACAAGACTTTTCAAAAGTTTCAAAAGAATGCTAAAAACAAATAACTAAAAAAAGGTAAAAGTTTTTTTTTACCTTAATGCAGTCTCTACTTTATCTACAAAAAGAAAACCATTGCACAGAGCAAAAAGTATGACGTGTTGATTTAAAAATTCTTTAGAATCGCTCTAAAATCTGTATTAAATCCAAAAGCAAAATGTTTATTATATTGCAGCTTACCAATTCTTAGATGTGATGGCTGCATTTGTTTTTTTTAGACTCCCTTTCAGTTTTCATCTGAGGATCCAGGCAGTATGTCTGTTTTTCAAAAGAAAAAGCTCTCTTGCAAATGTACCCAGTTACAGGGACGAAATAGACCATTTAACCCTGGCTGGGGTGCTTTCAATGGTCAGCTTTTGTTTATGTAAAACCTTTACATGGTGTGTTACTGGCCAGGTCACCAGGTGAAAAAAAAAAAAAAAAAGGCCTAAAAATAAAACTGATGCAGCCACCACATATGATGATTTGCAAGCTGCAATATATTACATTTTTGGATTTGGGTTTAATACTGCTTTAAATTTTAAAAAAAAATGACCTCAGAAAATACATTTCCAATCAAAGTTTGGTTTTACCAGGCGCTACCAATGATGGCTCCTGAGATAGATCATCATATTAAAAAGTACTTCTGTAATTACCAAGTGGGAAACTTAACAGAAATTGTCCCATTTATAAGAGTGCCATGTATAATTTTACTTTGGCACATTTAAAAGGCATTTGTTTTTGTTAAGATTTAAATGCCACAATTAAAGTCAGTGAATTGTGGGATTTAAATAGTCTGATTATAAAAAGTCTTATAAAATTGAAAGCTTGGGTAATCTACAAATCTCATGAATATTGGGGTCACTTAGCAGGGTGGAGGGGCCAGGAGCGCCGCCGGAGGATCAGGGCTGCTCTGTGAAAAAACGCTGCACAGAGCAGGTAATGACATGTTTGTTATTTTTTTTAAATAAAAAAGGTTTCCTTTAGTATCACTTTAATAAAATACTGCAAAAGGATTACACTATCCAAACAGTACGCAAAACATTTTGAAAATATTTGAGGAAAAAAAACAAAAAAACAAACACTTTTTAATAGAGTGGGGAAAATTTGAACTTCTAAATTCCAGTAGTGCTGTCCCTGCTTATTTGGGGAAGCACATATATTTTCTACAAAACATAATATTTTGACTGGCGATGGGCTTTAAAAAAAAAAAAAAAAAAAAAAAAAAAAAAAAAAAAAAGCACATTTTCAATATACTTTCCCTGTTCTATCCCATTAATTCAAGTCTTGAGTGGAGTTAGTTTTTAGGAACATAAATTGTAACAAATCATTCTATAACAATCTGCTTAACATTTTCACATTTTCACTGAGGCTCCATTAACATCTAGGCGTTTTTCTGCTCTTAGGCCCCTTTTACACGATCGGACCCTTCAGGTCTGCCTGTCAGTTTTGACGGTGGACCTGAACGGGCGCTCCATGTTAGCCTATGGAGCGACGGATGTCAGCGGAGACATGTCCGCTGACATCCGACCCGGTCTGATCCGCTAAAAGCAGACGGATGGCCCTACGTCCAGGTCCATCGCTGGCGGATCGGGTGAGATCTGATGAAAACGGACATTATCAGTGAAAAGAGAGGGACCTGTCATCCGCCGGCTCAGCGGAGATCAACGGATTGATCTCCCGCTGAGCCGGCGGACAGAGGCGGGCTCCGTGGAAGCAGAGTCTGCCTCGTGTGAAAGGGGCCTAAAGCAAAACGGCCATCGCTCAAAAAAGTACAGGAGTTTCTTTTTTGGCAGATTACAGGCTTTTTTCTGCTTTTGCATTGGTGACTTGTCAACGCCAAAACGCCTGTACAAAAACGCCTGAAAAAAACACCCAAAAAATAGCAACGCCTAGATGTGAAGGAAGCCTTACCCATTTGTTCAGATTTGCTTGTGCCAACAAAATAATGGCACATCTCTTTTTCAAATGTCTTCGATCAAACAGCTTTGTTTTTATTTGACACAATAAAAAGGTTCTATCAAGAATTGCCAGCCAATGTGTTTAGGGGGCATCAGCTCTCATATTGACAGACCCTTTATTGTGACAGATAAAAATACATATCTGGACAGCATGGTGTGCTCACCCTTCTCTCTTCATACAAGTCGACTCTTCCAGGAATTTTTTTGGGGGTTTATTAGATTTAAAAAAAAAAAAAAAAAAGAAGAAGAAGAAGGGGGGGGGGGGGGGGAGAGAAGGAGCTGCCACACTATCATTCAATTTAGATGAACTTCCACCAAGCTCTGAGTCCCATGCTCCCCACCCCAATCCTGGAACACACACACACTGGCCAGACAGGTGGCACCCTTCAGTACGTGATGAAACTAAGATTCCCAGCACGCTGTATAATGCCTTGTTCACATATATGCACATTGGATGCATTTTTTTAAACGCATACAAGTCGCATAACATGTGAATTGGACCAGCTTTCAAATGGAGCTTCTAAAAAGGACCCTGTGCGATTTAGGATCTGGTTTAGGTGCGAATGCAAGTGAAAATTTGCACCTGAACCAGTGAACAAAACTGCAAACCGTAGCCAGATGTGTGAACCCAGCCAAAGAGCTCGTTAACACCAACAGAAAAACAAAAACAAAAACAAAAAAAAACCAACAGTTTGTGCATATCCAAATACTACACTGTTAGTAATGAATGAGCCTATGCGCACAGCTGTGTCGACATGCGCAAATGTGTACTGCCACCCACAAAAAGAAGGAGGACACAGCTGCATCCATCAGCACAGATTTGCAAAATTTGTGCACGTGGGTGCATAAAATGTGCCTAAATGCATATGTACATACACAGTCATTCAATTTAACAAAACAATTGTATGTCTAAATGCGAGTACTTTAGGGTCCTTTCACACCAGTTTTTTGGGGGTTTTTTTGGAAAATTGATCAGTGTGAAAGGACCCGAACACGTACCAAAAATGCAGCAAGCAGGACCTTTAAATAAAGACTACTGACCAGTCTTAGGAGTTCCGTAGGATTTAAAGGGATGAGTTTTTCTTCCTCTTTAATGGAAAAGCTGATCAGTGTGAAAGGGTCCTTAGATGTGCATGCTATGCAGGATCTTCTGCTACAAAGAACCTTATTCCATGCAGAAAATAAGAATATGCCTGTGTGAATGAGCCCCAAGACGCTGCATTGCATTGATCATCCCAGTTACCAGAGGAGCACATCACTACAAGGTGTACCAGACACAAAAAAAAAAAAAAAAAAAAAAAAAAAAAAAAAAAGGAAATCTGTAATACATTGACACTATAACAATATGAGAAGCACACCCGAT
Source organism: Lithobates septentrionalis (assembly GCA_037952835.1). Lineage (NCBI taxonomy): Eukaryota > Metazoa > Chordata > Amphibia > Anura > Ranidae > Lithobates > Lithobates septentrionalis. Next base: position 465,100 of record JBBDGP010003253.1, read on the forward strand.
ACACAATAATAAATCAGTAGTACTAAAACTTATTATAGTGTCTGAGTACTCATTTATTATTGATCGTTTGTCAGGTGTACTTCTAATTTTATTATAGGGTTGTTCATCTCATTTATTATAATCTTGTCTGTGTACTTCTAATATAGAACAGTATACAGGTGTGCTTCTAATTTATTATTATAATAAACCCAATGTACACTGATCCACAATATTAAAATTACTGTACATTGGATTCTTAATAATAAAATAAATCCAATGTACACTGATACATAATAAAATTAGAAGCACACCTGTACACTGTTCTATATTAGAAGTACACAGACAAGACAATAAATAAGAACAACACTTTAGTAAAATTAGAAGTACACCTGACAAAACGAGTACACCAAAATAATAATAATAATAATAATAATAATAATAATAATAATAATATTTTGTCTGTGTACTCATTTTTAGTGTTAGAGGTACACCTAATTTAATATAGCGTGTCTGTACATCTAATATTTATTAATAATAATTATTGATATCAGTTGTACAGACACACAATAATAAATTAGAGGTACACCCGACACACTAGAATAGTAATAGAGTAATAGACCAGAAGAGAAGCTGATGAGGAGTACACAGTGCTGGGTCCACCTGCTGTGATCACATAGAAGGTGTAGGTAGGTAGGTCCTCCGGTGAGTGTGCTCTGCACCCCGCTACCACTACTATACGAGACAAGCCTCTATAGAAATAATGAAGTGCTCTTACCGAACGTGTCATGAGTATTCCTCCTCCGCCGGGTGTACTCTCCATCGGTAGACATAACAAGGCTCTCCGTCCAGCAGCACACTCTCCACACACACGCCGCTGCTCTCCTGCACTAATTGGCTGTAGTGCGCATGCGCATGTATTTGTAGCCGCGATGGGTGGTGGGATTAGCAGGTAAGGCTGTGCGGTGGATCAGTTATAGGGGAGCCGATCAGGATGGAGGAAGATATCGGTATGTCTATACTTACCGGCCATGAAAGATCCCCTAGCTATATGAAGTCTAACATCCCATGTGAATGTGTACAGGTCCAGGACGAAGCCCTCTCTTATTCTACAGTCATATGACTTCAATGTCATTTTTTTCTAACCACAGTTTAGGGTCGCTTTATGCAAAAAGAAAAAAAAAAATGTCTATGGTCCTTATACAATAAACTCCTGTTCAGCTGCACAGGTCACCCCCCAACCACGGGCGGATTTATAAGGGGGCGCCCTGGGTCCCCCTGACACAAAGGGCCCCCCTATACAATAATGATATAAAATAATAAACATAAATAATATATCAAATAATACAAAAAGAAATATTTTTTTCTTAAATAAATGTATCTTGGGAAGTAATATTTTGTTGGTTCTGTAAAACTTTGGACTGGTATGTTGTATAATTTTTCAAAAATGAATTTTGTCGGCTCAAGCAAACCACACGCGGAGTACTATGACATGTGCATTTCATTCCGAATTGAAATTCAGACACATTTTTCATTATTCGGATGTATCCGAATTCCAAATCACAATAGTAACGAATGTAAACAAACCCTACGTAATAACAAAACGAAATTGCAATTCTTAGATGTGAAAAATTTGACAGCCACATTTGAATTCAATTTTTTTTTTTAATTCTGAATTAGATCGAATTGAATTAAATTCAGTCAAATTTTGAAAATTCAAAACGAATTTGAAAACAAATAAACAAACAAAACTAAGTGAATTCCAAAAACATATTTAACTAAACAAAATAAGTTACTTAACAAATCGAAGCCAAACAAATTTTTATAATTTTGCAGGGCTGGATCTAGCCTGTCTGATGTGGGGGAGCAGTAAAAAATTTCAGAGGGGCAGAGCATGTGAGGTCAGTAGGGCAGTGTACGGGGGGGGGGGGTCAGCAGGACAGAGGATAGGGTCAGCAGTTGGTAGGGCAGTCTACAAAGGCCATTAGTTTGTAGGACAGTGTACAGTGGGTTATTAGAGCAGCAGACAATGAACAGGGGGGCAGCAGGGGAGTGTACAAGAGTCAGCAGGGCAGTGTACAGGGGGTCAGCAGAGCAGAGGACAAGACTCAGAAGACCAGAGGAACAGGGGGTCAGAAGAGCAGAGAACAGGGGGTCAGAAGAGCAGAGGACAAGGCTCAGAAGAGCAGAGGACAGGGGGTCAGAAGAGCAGAGGACAAGGCTCAGAAGAGCAGAGGACAGGGGGTCAGAAGAGCAGAGGACAGGGGGTCAGAAGAGCAGAGGACAAGGCTCAGAAGAGCAGAGGACAGGGGGGCCAGCAGTTCAGAGAACAGGGGGTCAGCAGGGCAGTGTAAATGAGTCAGCATGGCAGAAGATAGTGGTCAGTCAAGAAGAGCACAGGGTCACTGCCGGGAGAGCACTCAGCAGATCTCCTCCTCCCATCGCCACGCTGCACACAGCTTGGATACACCCCACACAGCACATAGCTGAGATCGCATACACAGACACAGCATCCATCTGCACAGTGTGTAGCTGGCTGCTGCACTGCCAATCTGGTCAGAGAATTTCGTAGGTCAGAAGTGCAATAACACTACTACCTACACACTGTAGCACTCCTCTTGGCACATATCTAAGAGATAGAAGGATCCCCACTTCATCTCCCTTCCATCCACTGGGTCTTGGGGAGTGAGTCCAGAGAAGGCCACCATGGAAGAGGGAAGCAGGAGAAGAAGTGTCGGATTCATGAAGCCAGGTTTCAATAATGGCTAGGTAGAACATCTATTTGTACTCAAAGGTTTTTAAATGATTACTTTCATTGGGAATATTTATGTACTTATATATTTGTGTGAGTTCAATAAACAGAAGAGAAGCTCTACAGTTAGAACAATAGGTAAGGAAGATGACAGCAGATATGCTGTGCCTTTTTCCCAACTGACACCAAAAAATCATCTCACGCCTCATAGGATAAAATACTGGCTCCAACATTGGACTACATAGGACTCAGTCTGTATTAAGGTCTTTCTATTGCTCTCAGTCTCCTCCAAATTCCTTTATTCCTGCCTCTAAATGCCCCTGCATGTTAGCCTATGTGTCCATGCACACATTGGAGTTTAGAGGCAGCAGCATTTAGAGGCAGAAAAAAGACCCCACAATGCATCCAGAAGCAGAAGAGTTGTGGCATAAAAAAAAGATCAACGTACCCAAATGCGCGTGAGCACATCTAAATGCAACTAAGTGCTAGCGCAGTTAGCACTTGAGCGTTAATTCATTTCAATGGGCAAAATAAATAATTCTGCCCAATGAATTCACACCCAAGCACTTGACGCGCCTAAACACATAACGTGAGTTTAAAAACGCCAAGCGTTTTTTATGCCAAAACTCAGCTGTCAGGAGGAAAGGGGTCTAGGAGAGCTAGCAAAACATCCAGTCTGCATGAGGCCTTATTGTCTTGCAACAGTTTTTTGGGTTTTTTTTGCAATCCGTAAGCCTGGTACACACGATGAGATTATCGGACAAATGATTGTCAGTTTTTTTTTTTTGCATGCTAATCTCCATATCGAAAATGACGACGTTACTAAAGTTCTGAAAATTCTGATACGACAGAATAAAAATTCGGAAGTGATGTAATGTATTTTATTGTATTTGTATTGTATTAGCTCTCGAAAGCTGTGTACTAATGATTCGATTATCGTATGATCGATTCGAAAGCGGTATTTTTCATACGATTTTATGATCATGTGTACTAGGCTTTAGACGTTTAAATATAACAAAACACACTTTTTTTTTTTGACCAGTGTTAGTTGATCACGGTAAAGGGCCCTTCACAGTGGCCCTTTATCATGTGATCAGCTGTGTCCAATCACAACTGATCACATGTAAACAAACTTGCGGTTATTGGCATACCTTCCCCCACGCGCTGTCACAGCATGAGGAGAGGAGAGCCGGTAACCGGCAAGTGTAACAGGGGACATGTACACAGATAATGAGGGCACTGATCATCAGTGCCGCCTATCAGTCCCCATCAGTGCTGCCTATCAGTTTCATTAGTGCCGCCTAATAGTGCCGATCAGTGTCACATATCAGTGCAGCCTCATCAGTGCCGCCTATTAGTGCTGCATATCAGTGCAGCCTCATCAGTGCCCATTAGTGCAGCCTCATCAGTGCAGCCTCATCAGCACCGCATCATCAGTGCCGCCTCATCAGCACACATCAGTGAAGGAGAAAAATTACTTATTTGCAAAACTTTATAACAGAAACTACATTTTTTTTAATTTTTTTTAAATTTTTGGCCCAAAATTTTTTTGTTTAGCAAAAAATGATAAAAATGTCATATGGATACAGTGTTGCATGATCACGCAATTGTCATTTAAAAAGCGACATCGATCAAAGCTGAAACTTGGCCTGGGCAGGAAGGGGTGGTGCTACCGTTGTGGTTTTACACAGTGGGAGTTGATCAGCGGGTACCGCGGACCCGATCTCCACCGGCACCTGCTGATCGTTCGGGACACTGACAGAATGCCAGTCTGCCTATGTAAACAAGGCAGACTATCATTCTGTCAGCACAGAAGACATGGATCCTGTGTTTCTGGAAAGCAGAAACACCAAGCCATTTTTCCACTAGTAAAAGCACCCTCCCACTACACTGAAACATTAGCTAGGCACACAGTTAACCCTTTAGTTGCCCCTGTTGTTAACCCCTTCCCTGCCAGTGTCATTAGTATAGTGACAGTGCATATTTTTTAGCACTGATCACTGTAATAATGTCACTGGTCCGCAAAAAAGTGTCAGGTAGGTGTCCGATTTGTCAGCCGCAATATCGCAGTCCCACTATAAGTCGCTGATCGCCGCCATTTCTAGTAAGAAAAATCTAAAAAAAAAAAACTAATAACAATATCCCATAGTTTGTAGACTTTTGCGCAAACCAATCAATATACGCTTATTGTGAATTTTTACCAAAAATTTAGCAGAATACATATTGGCCTAAATTGATGAAGAAATGTGATTTTTTTACATTTTATATTGGATGTGTTTTAGGCTTGATCTATGCATGTTGCTTTTGAGTTTTTCTGCAGTGCTTTTTACTGTGCTTTCTACATTTTTTAACTACGTATTAACAGCGTTTTTACAGCGATTTGTGTTTTGCAATTTTTGTCATTTTTTTTTTTTTACATTCACTGTATATAGCTGGTTGTTAAGGAACGGGTCAGGAAGCCGGACGCCGCGTCCTTAGAAATGGATGAGTCATCAGCTGTCAGCTGAATGTAAAAAAAATAAAAATTCTCGGCTAAAAAAATTAACAAAAAAAACCTGTGTGTGTGTGTGGGGGGTCCCCCCAGTCCATACCAGGCCCTTTGGTCTGGTATGGATTTGGAGGGGACACCCACACATCAAAATGTATAAAAAAATGGCGTGGGGTTCCCCCAAAATCCATACCAGACCCTTATCAGAGCATGCAGCCTGGTAGGTCAGGAAAGGGAAGGGACGGGGGAGCGCCCCCCCTGAACCATACCAGACCGCATGCCTTCAAAATGGGGGGGGTGGGTGCTTTGGGACAGGGGGGCTCTGTGCCCCCCACCCCAAAGCACCTTGCCCCTTGGGGACAAGGGCCTCTTTCCGACAACCCTGGCCAGTGGTTGTCGAGGGTCTGTGGGCGGGGGGCTTATCACAATCTGGAAGCCCCCTTTAACAAGAGGGCCCCCAGATCCCACCCCCCTATGTGAATGGGTATCGGGTACACCATACCCCTACCCATTCACCAAAAAAAGCAGGGGGGGGCTCTCTGGACAAGGTCATTGGGTGGGCACGCCCCATGGCTACATAAGAGATGTCAGACAGTGGGGGAAGTCATAACGGAGGATGACAGCATCAGGAAATGAGCGGCCTTTTTGTTTTTAGCAGGTAGCCGATGGCGAGGAAGAAGACAGCAGCGCGGGAGAAGACAGCTCCAGGACAAGATGGCAGCAGGAGAGTGTGGCGGGAGAAGATTGCTCGGGGAGAAGACAGCACCGGGAGAGACGGCGGCAGGAGAAGATGGCGGTGGCAGAAGACGGCACCTGGAGAGATGGTTGTGGGGGAAGATGGCTCAGGGAGAAGACAGCTCTGAGCTTTTTTTAAAATAAAGGACTTGTCAAAAACCAGCTCTTTTTTTTATTTTACATTTCACTGCTTTTTTGGTTAATGGGTAGGGGTACGATGTACCCAATACCCATTTACATAGGGGGGTGGAATTTGGGTGCCCCATGGCTACATAAGAGATGTCAGACAGTGGGGGGAAGTCATAACGGAGGGAGACAGCATTAGGACATGAGCAGCCTTTTTTGTTTTTAGCGGGTAGCCGGTGGCAAGGAAGAACACAGCAGCTGCGAGGAAGAAGACAGCGGGGCGGGAGAAGACAGCTCCGGGACAAGATGGCAGCAGGAGAGAAGATGGCTCAGGGAGAAGACAGCACCGGGAAAGACAGCGGCGGGAGAAGATGGCACCATGAGAGATGGCGGCGGGAAAAGACGGCTCAGGGAGACTTGTCAAAAACCGGCTCTTGTTTTTCTTTTACATTTCACTGCTTTTTTAGGGAATGGGTAGGGGTACGATGTACCCGATACCCATTCACATAGGGGGGTGGGATCTGGGGGCCCCCTTGCTAAAGGGGGCTTTCAGATTCCGATAAGCACCCCACACGTAGACCCCGACAACCACCGGCCAGGGTTGTCGGGAAGAGGCCCTTGTCTCCATCAACAACAAAGCACCCCCCCATGTTAAGGACATGCGGTCTGGTATGGTACAGGGGAGGGGGGGCGCTCGCTAGTTCCCTCTCTTTGCTGACCTGCTGGGCTGCATGCCCGGATAAGGGTCTGGTATGGATATTGGAGGCATACGCCATTTAAAAAAAAAAAATTTGCATACCAGGGCCTCGTATGGACTGGGGGGGGGGACCCCATGCCGTTTTTTTGGTGAATTCTTTTAGCCGAACATATTTTTGTTTACATTCAGCTGTCAGCGGGGAAGCCTGCTGACAGCTGATGACTCATGCGTTGCTAAGGACGCAGCGGCTGGCTTCCCGACCCACTCCTTAGCAACCAGCTATATACAGTGAAAGTAAAAAAAAAAAAAGGCACAAATTGCAAAACACAAATTGCGATAACATAGTACTTGCGTTTTGGATTAGGGTCTATTACATGCAAAACGCTGCATTTTGCGGGAAAAAAGTCCCTGACCCTTTCCAAAAACACAGACGCACAAAGATGCATTGATGTGAATGTGTTCCATAGGAACCCATGTTAAAAAATTCCCTGCATTTCTGAAAAATGCAAAAAGCATCAAAAAACGCATTAGTGTGAATGGAGCCTGAGAGCAGAAAGTAAAAAATATTGTTTTTTTTTTCCCTCAAAATTGTCAGTTGTTTTTTGTTTCTAGCTCAAAAAATAAAAAAACGCAGAGGTGATCAAATACCACCAAAAGAAATTGGTGGGAAATTGGTCTCTATTTGTGGGGGGGGGGGGGGGGGGGGGAGCATGACCGCATAATTGTCAGTTAAAGTAATGCAGTGCCGTATCACAAAAAATGGCCTGGTCAGGAAGGGGGGTCAACCTTCCGGAGGTGAAGTGGGTAAACAGAGAAACATTTTATTTTTCACTTGTCATGTTGCTTTAACTCACATCATCTGCAGATCGAAGTTTATCCCTTTGATCTGCAAATGAATAAACAGAATGATACAAAAGTAACAATATGTAACATTGTATCTTTCTGTATCTTTTTCTAAATTATTTATCAACACTGACTGCTTTTTTTGACAGCTGAAGCTGCCCACCTTCTCTCACCTTGATTATCAGTGCCAAACAATGCCCATCAGTGCTGCCTATTAGTGTCGCCTATCAGTGCCCATCAGTGCTGTCTATTAGTGCAGCCTCATCAGTGCCGCCTGTCAGTGCTGCATATCAGTGCAGCCTCATCAGTGTCTATTAGGGCAGCCTCATCAGTGTCTATTAGGGCAGCCTCATCAGTGCTTCCTCATCAGTGCCTTCTCATCAGTGCCCATCATCTGCAGATCGAAGTTTATCCCTTTAATCTGCAAATGATGATATTTATAAACACTGTCTGACTGCTTTTTTGACAGCTAAAGCTGCCCACCTTCTCCGTGTACACAGCAATGCCGGCTTTGGTTAATCAGAGCCAAACGAGAGGGGAGCAGGGCAGAACTGGATGTGCTACACATGTCCCGTGTACGATGACCTTTTTTTGGGCATGTTTAGCAGTTTGGAACTATTTAAAGCGCATCCAAACTCCAAAAGAAAATTGTAATATATTGCAGTTTACCAGTCCTGGAGGTCGGAGTATCACGTGATCGCTATGCGATCACAATGTAAAAATAACTGTTATTAATGGGTTTCATTCATAACAGCTGTGCTTAGTTGTTTTGATGCTATTATTGGCCCACAGCTATCTCATGGTACCTGGGCCAGTCATAGCTTCCCTGTACTATGTGAAAGCTATGTTCAAACACAGCACACAATAGTAATCACAGCTGTTATGAATGTAACCCATTAATGACAATTCAAAACATTGCTGTGATCATTAATGTAACAGCAATCAAAGAGTAGAAAAAAAATCCCTGATCACTCCCCCAGAGTAGTACACTGTCACTATGGTGACACTCAACTACTGTGATGAATGTATGTACAGAAAAAAAGAAAAAATGTTTAAAAAAGAAAAAGTAAAAAAAAAATTGGATAAAAAATTATTTATTTATTTTAATATACTTCCACCAGTCAGTATCCCTGATCTTCCAGCATACTTCCACCAGGCATACTTCCACCAGGCACTGTACTATACTAGTGACAATAAGTAAAACAAAAATTGTGAAATAAAAATTATTTAATTTCTTAATTTTCCAAAAAGTTGTGACAAAAATGTACAACTTAACAAAACTCACCATGCCTCCTACTAAATACCCCAGAGTGCCCACTTTCTAAAAAGGGGTCATTTGGGGGAGATTTGTACTGTCCTGGCATTTTAAGGGCCTCAAAAAATTACATAGGCCATCAGTACATCAGGATTGATTCATTTTCAAGTATATACTGTATACCATAAACGCTATAACTTTCACACAAACCAATTAATATACATGTATTGGGAAAGACATGTAGCAGAATATATTTTGACCTAAATTTATGAAGAAATTTGATTTTATTGGATATGATTTATAACAGAAAATAAAAAATATTGTTTTTGTTCTTTTTTACATTTTTTTTCTTTTTTGTTTATATAGCAAAAAATAAAAAACCCAATGATGACCACATACCACCAAAAGAAAGCTCTATTTGTGTGAAAAAATTATATAAATTTAAAGTGTGTAGTGTTGTATGATTGTGTAATTAAAGTAGCACAGTGCTGAATAGCAAAAAAATGGCCTGGTCATGAAGAGGGTAAAACCTTCCGGAGGTCAAGTGGTTAAAGCGTCTCTATCTTTTTAACAACAACAAAATGAATAGTGGCAGGTATAAAGTGTAAGCATCTGTAGGAGCCTGCAGATATCTGCAGTTGTCAGTGTCCAAATGTCTTGAAATGTGAGGCTGTTCTGATTAGCAAAGTATAGGCATTTCCTAATAGCATAAAGAAGTGTTGCCCACCCCTACTGCTTACCACATGTTGATGTTGGCCAGTGATGTAGCCCACCCTTGTGATGAGCCAATAGGAATGTATGGAGAGCTGGAGGGAGTAAGTAAACTTAGGTCGGCCATAGACGAGTAAAAAACGGAACGTTCTGTCAATGGAAAAATGAAAATGGTGCATACGATTGTGCCATCATTTGTTTCATTTTTCTAAAAAAAATCCAGCATGCTGATTCAGGCACTTTCAATTGCGGCACAAAAATCGCATGTCGCAGCTGGCACACTAATGATGCGAAAACCAAACGACATGACGATCGACAAGAATTTTCGTTTGATTTTCGACTCATCTATGGCCTGCTTAAAGTGATTGAAAAGTCTTGGGGGTTTTTTTAGGTAAAAATAACAAACATGTTATACTTACCTGCCCTGTGTAATGGTTTTGCACAAAGCTGCCCAAATCCTCCTCTTCTCAGGTCCTTCTTCGGTGCTCCTGGCCCCTCCCTCCTGTTGAGTGCCCCCAGCAGCTTGCTATGGGGGCACCCGAGCCGTGCCACAGCTCCCTGTGTCCATTAAGACACGGAGCTGCGCCCCAGCCCCACCCGGCTTCTCTTCTCATTGGCTGACTGACTTTAAATGACAACAGCAGGAACCAATGGCGCCATGCTGCTGTCTCAGTCAAGGAGGGGAGTTCCGGGTAGCGGAAACACTGCTGCAACATCGTTGGATCTAGAGGGACCTCAGGTAAGTATTAGGGGGGCTGCTGCATTAAGATAAAAAAACCTTCTGCCTTTACAGTCACTTTAAGACATTACCAGAAAGTGACTGAGCTTTGGCTGATCAGATTAACCCGGCTTTCAGACAGAGTGAGGGCACTGAAAACTGACTGGTCTGATCAGGCAAAGCTTCATCACTTTCTGGTAATGTTTAAGCTTGCCTACTCCCTCCACCCCCCATACATTCCTAAAGCTGGCCATACACCATACAATTTTCCTGTTCAATTTTCTTTTGATTTACCTTCAACTATGTAGTACAAGGGCCTGCCTGATTGCATCCAAATTGAAAGTGTTTAGGTTTGACCTCCTATTATATGGTTTTGGTAAATCTAAAGGAAAGTTGAACAGGAAAATTGAATAGTGTATGGCCAGCCTTAGTCTTGGATGTCATCATTTCAAAACCATTGTCTTACTATTCCATCTGAGTCTTGATGGTCTTCTTGATTGCCACAAATTTGGCAATGACAGTGTCAGAGCAGATTGCTCCCTTATTTGAACTTGAGAATTCAGGGTCTTCTTGGACAATCCATTTGTCATTCAGAAAAGTCCTAGGAAACAGACAGCTTCTTCCAAGACCCTTTGATCTTGGATTGTCAGGCCCAGAATTATACAAGTCTATAAGCGCCATGAATGTTCTACTCCTTCTGAAGTTAGAGACCATTCTACCAGAGGCATGGAAGCGTTTTGGGCTTCTCTGGTGAAAGTCTTGGCAGACCTGGTTTAGGGAGCTGCCAGGCGATACTCTCTTATTACCTTTTTGAATAAGTACAAGCTTGATGTGGCATCTAGTTCCACAACCAAGTTTGGTTTAAGCATTCTGTCTTCCGCTGTTTTTGTTCAGCTCCACCTAAAAGAAAAAAAAAACTTTTTCTCCATTAAGAAAATAATAAACAAAAAAGGTCCCAAAGCACTATTTACTCTCTCCATGCTCAAGAACTTTACTCTGCATTATCTGCTGGTCCCAGACTCTGCCCCTTTTCTGGGTTTATTGACACTGGGCGACTTGGCAACTGGTGTTCCCAGGGCATTAAGGGCACACCTCCAGGGGACAAAACATCAAGCTCCCCTGGGGAGAATTACTGTATGCAGAGAAGAACGGACACATCATTGCATGGCACCCACTGAGAACTGCCCATGCCCCTGCAGGAGGAAGATGACTCCAGGATGTCAGAACAGACCAAAGACAGTTCCAAAAATAGTACATATACCAGAAATTTTTTATTTTTTTAAAGAAAATTAATAAACTGTTCTGTTTTTTTGGTGCATTTAAAGTTTTTTTTATAATCATGCTTAAGGTATCACATTAATATTACAATAGTTTTTTAAGGTAACAAGGGGCATAGCTGAAGCAGTACATAGGCAAGCTAGTTTGTTATAAGGGTCTAAAGAATGTGAGAGAAAGAATAGAAGAAGAAAGAATAGGGTGATTGTGTGCAGAATATAGAGTGTGCAAAACATAAGCAAGCATACACAATAGAGTACAGTTTTGTACAAAATGTAAAATTTAAAGTGGTTGTATACCCACTTTTTACATTTTTACTTACAGGTACAGTGGGGACGGAAAGTATTCAGACCCCCTTAAATTTTTCACTCTTTGTTATATTGCAGCCATTTGCTAAAATCATTTAAGTTCATTTTTTTCCTCATTAATGTACACACAACACCCCATATTGACAGAAAAACACAGAATTGTTGACATTTTTGCAGATTTATTAAAAAAGAAAAACTGAAATATCACATGGTCCTAAGTATTCAGACCCTTTGCTCAGTATTTAGTAGAAGCACCCTTTTGATCTAATTCAGCCATGAGTCTTTTTGGGAAAGATGCAACAAGTTTTTCACACCTGGATTTGGGGATCCTCTGCCATTCCTCCTTGCAGATCCTCTCCAGTTCTGTCAGGTTGGATGGTAAACGTTGGTGGACAGCCATTTTTAGGTCTCTCCAGAGATGCTCAATTGGGTTTAAGTCAGGGCTCTGGCTGGGCCATTCAAGAACAGTCACGGAGTTGTTGTGAAGCCACTCCTTTGTTATTTTAGCTGTGTGCTTAGGGTCATTGTCTTGTTGGAAGGTAAGCCTTCGGCCCAGTCTGAGGTCCTGAGCACTCTGGAGAAGGTTTTCGTCCAGGATATCTCTGTACTTGGCCGCATTCATCTTTCCTTTGATTGTAACCAGTCGTCCTGTCCCTGCAGCTGAAAAACACCCCCACAGCATGATGCTGCCACCACCATGCTTCACTGTTGGGACTGTATTGGACAGGTGATGAGCAGTGCCTGGTTTTCTCCACACATACCACTTAGAATTAAGGCCAAAAAGTTCTAACTTGGTCTCATCAGACCTAAGAATCTTATTTATCACCATCTTGGAGTCCTTCAGGTGTTTTTTAGCAAACTCCATGCAGGCTTTCATGTGTCTTGCACTGAGGAGAGGCTTCCGTCGGGCCACTCTGCCATAAAGCCCCGACTGGTGGAGGGCTGCAGTGATGGTTGACGTTCTACAACTTGCTCCTATCTCCCAACTGCATCTCTGGAGCTCAGCCACAGTGATCTTTGGGTTCTTCTTTACCTCTCTCACCAAGGCTCTTCTCCCCCGTTAGCCCAGTTTGGCCGGACGGCTAGCTCTAGGAAGGGTTCTGGTCATCCGAAACATCTTCCATTTAAGGTTTATGGAGGCCACTGTGCTCTTAGGAACCCTAAGTGCAGCAGAAATTTTTTTGGAACCTTGGCCAGATCTGTGCCTTGCCACAATTCTGTCTCTGAGCTCTTCAGGCAGTTCCTTTGACCTCACGATTCTCATTTGCTCTGACATGCACTGTGAGCCTGTAAGGTCTTATATAGACAGGTGTGTGGCTTTCCTAATCAAGTCCAATCAGTATAATCAAACACAGCTGGACTCAAATGAAGGTGTAGAACCATCTCAAGGATGATCAGAAGAAATGGACAGCACCTGAGTTAAATATATGAGTGTCACAGCAAAGGGTCTGAATACTTAGGACCATGTGATATTTCAGTTTTTCTTTTTTAATAAATCTGCAAAAATGTCAACAATTCTGTGTTTTTCTGTCAATATGAGTTGCTGTGTGTACATTAATGAGGAAAAAAATGAACTTAAATGATTTTAGCAAATGGCTGCAATATAACAAAGAGTGAAAAATGTAAGGGGGTCTGAATACTTTCCATCCCCACTGTATAACAAGCATGCTATGCTGCATATACAGACAGATTTTACTGTTGTGGGTTAAGTAACACTTTAATTCACAATATGATTTATTTATTACAGGTACTTATACAGTGCCATCAATTTACGCAGCGCTTTACATATACAGTGCTGTAAAAAAGTATCTGTCCCCTTCGTGATTTTTTTCTTCTTTTTGAATATTTGTCACACTTAAATTATTCAGATCATCAAACAAATTTTAATATTACACAAAGCTAACCCAAGTAAATAAAAAAAAGGCAGTTTTTAAATGATGAGTTCATTTATTAAGGGAAAAAAGCTGTCCAAACCTGCCTGGCCCTATGTGAAAAAGTAATTGCCTCGCCTTGTTAAATCATGAACGAACTGTGATTAACCACATTTTTTGGAAACTTGAGTTAAATTTTACTTGCCACACCCAGGCATGATTACTGCCAGACCTGTTGAATCAAGAAATCACTTCAATAGAAGTTGTCTGACAAAGTGAAGCATGCTAAAAGAGCTCAAAAAGCAACACATCATGCCACAATCTAAAGAAATTCAAGAACAGGTGACAAATAAAGAAATTGACATGTATCAGTCTGGAAAGGGTTACAACACTTTCTAATGCTATGGGACTCCAGCAAACCACTGTGAGAACCATTATCCACAAATGAAGAAAACTTGAAACAGTGGTGAACCTTCCCAGGAGTGTCTGTCTACCAAAATCACTCCAAGAGCACAATGACGACTTATCCAGGAGGTGCAAAAAGAACCCAGAACAACACCTAAAGAACTCCAGGCGCTTGCCTCAGTTAAAAGTAGGGTTGTCCCGATACCGATACTAGTATCGGTATCGGCACCGATACCGAGCATTTGTCCAAGTACTTGTACTCGGGCAAATGCTCACGATGCTTCCCCAGATACCTGGAAGACAGCTGTGATCGGCGCGTGGGGGAGTTACAAGATTCTCCCCCAGCGGCTTTCAGCGGCTTTAGTGACATACAGCGGTGATCGCTCACCGCTGACTGTCACTGCATCCTCCTCCATGCCCCCTCTGTTCCTCTGTGTCCCTCCGCTGTCCCCCTCCGTTCCTCTCTCCTTCTCTGTGCCTCTCCGCTGTCCCCTCTGTTCCTCTCTCCTTCTCTGTCCCCCTCCGCTGTCCCCCTCCGTTCCTCTCTCCTTCTCTGTCCCCCTCCGCTGTCCCCTCCGTTCCTCTCTCCTCTGTGCCTCTCCGCTGTCCCCCTCCGTTCCTCTCTCCTTCTCTGTGCCTCTCCGCTGTCCCCCTCCGTTCTGCTGTGCCACTCCGCTGTCCCCTCCGTTCCACTCTCCTTCGCTGTCCCCCTGCGTTCTCCCCCTCCGTTCCACCGTCCTCCTCCTCCTTCCTTTGTGAATGGACAGAGTCAGCTGACTCTGTCCATTCACATAACTGAAACATTGTAATCTCCTGTGATTAGATGTCTCAGTTTATGAATGGAGAGGAGCCGCTGTCTTCTCTCCATTCATTTTCAGTGCAGCTGAGGCTGCAGAGAAAGGGACTGGGGAATCTCTATCCTCTGTCTCTTTCTCTGTCTCAAGAGGGAGATATCAGAGGTCTGTTAAGACCCCTGATATCTCACCAAAGCCCCCCAACAGGGCTGATTAAAAAAAAAAAAAAATATTGCAATAAAGAATAAAAAAAAATTATTGTAAAAAATAAAAACTGTAAATTAAAAAAAAAAAACACACACACACATACACCGTTCACCCCCTCCCCCCCCCCCCCCCAAAAAAAAGCACTGTTAAAAAAAAAAAAAAAAACACTGTCACGTGACATTAAAAAAAAAGTATCGGTATTCGGTATCGGCGAGTACTTGAAAAAAAGTATCGGTACTTGCCTTCGGTCCTAAAAAAGTGGTATTGGGACAACCCTAGTTAAAAGAGTTGTAAAAGCAGAAGGTTTTTTCATCTTAATGCATTCTGTGCATTAAGATAAAAAAACCTTCTGTGTGTAGCAGCCTTCCCAGCACTCCCCATTTACCTACCTGACCTCCTTCTCCCTCCAGCAATCCCCTCAGCCATCCAGTACACTCCTCCTGATTGGCTGAGACAGAGCAGAGGCGTTATGGGCTCCCGTGGCTGTCAATCAAAGTCAGTCAGATACACTTAGACTCGGCTTAGAAATAGCTTTGAAACCCTTCCTAGACTGATACATGTACATTACTTTGTTTCTAATCTGTTCTTGAATTTTTTTAGATTGTGGTATGATTTGTGGCTTTTTGTGATCTGTTAGCGTGCTTCACTTTTTCAGACAGCTTCTATTTATGTGATTTCTTGATTTAACAGGTCTGGCAGTAATCAGGCCTGGGTGTGGCAAGTGAAATTTAACTCAGCTTCCAAAAAATTGTGGTTAATCACATTTTATTCATGATTCAGCATGGGAGGGGGCAATTACTTTTTCACATAGGGCCAGGCAGGGTTGAACAGCTTTTTTCCCTTAATAAATGAAATAATAATTTAAAAACTGCATCTTGGATTTACTCGGGCTATCTTTGTGTAATATTTAAATTTGTTTGATGATCTGAATCATTTAAAAAAATCAGGTAGGGGGCAAATACTTTTTCACACGACTGTATATGTAATAACACCAGGAAAAATCGGATCACCTTTGGGCAGGGTTCCTCAAACTGCGTCCAGCGTGCCAAATACGGCCCGCCAAGGTCATTTACCTGGCACGCAGGGGGGTGTGTCCGGATGTGAGCCACGGCAGATGCTTTGGAAAGGAGCTCTGAACATCCTGCACCATCCGTGCCTCTGATAACCGGGTGAACCTTCCTTCTTGCTCAGCCTGTCTCCCTCCATCTCCTGCTTTGATCTCAGTCACTATTTCTCGGCCCAGTTTGCTCATCTGCGGTGTTATTCCGGCCACATACTCGCAGCCTGGGCACTGGTGATGCTGCATTAATGGGCACTGGTCAAGCTACATTGATGGGCACTGATCAGGGTACATTGATGGGCACAGATCAGGCTGCATTGATGGGCACTGGTGAGGCTACATTGATGGGCACTGGTGAGGCTACATTGATGGGCATTGATCAGACTGCATTGATGGGCACTGGTAAGGTTACATTTATGGGCACTGGTGAGGCTACATTGATGGGCACTGATAAGGCTGCATTGATGTGCACTATTTATTTTCAAAACTATAGTACGGCCCCCCAACTGTTTAAACGTTGTGGGGGCCTTAGGGTATCAGGAGAGAATTTCCCCAACTCTGTAGCAAAATGGACCATGCTTTAGAGGGTTTTTCTTTTTTCCTTCCTCTGGATCAAGTGTGGTTATATTGTTCTGTATATGGAGGTTTTCTATCCTCTTTTGTTTATTAATTTTCTCTATTGATTGCACTAGATGTTAGTTTTTTTTTCAACCAGACTACTTATGTAACCTCTCTCCAATGTAAACAGCAAATAAACCTGACAGAAGTTCTATCCCTTTCCTACAATGTCCAAAAGTAAAAACTATATTTCCCTTGTGTACTTTTAACTTTAGGTTAAAGCAAAAGTAAACATCAAGGTAAATGCTAGGGTTAGAGCGCTTGCGTCAGATAGTCTCTATTCACTATGCATTGGCGCTTTCACATTGCCCCATTGCAATGCGAGTGCAACGCAGTGTACTCAGAGTTTTGGTGCAGGTTAACCATGCTTTGCCATACATTTCCATTATGTTTTGGTGCTCTTTCAGAAAATGCACCAAAACTGCGGGACATAATAGAAGTCTATAGGAAAGCACAGCTAACCCACACCAATGCCACGGTTACACTGCACTGCAGCCAAAGTGCAGTGGATCAGTGTGAAGCCACCTTAAATCATGTATGTTATCACATATTGGCATCATACATGGTAGCGCACAATATGCAGTTCCATGACACCCATTTTTAACACCCTATTGCACCTAGGCAGCACACTGTAATGCATAGATGTGAACCATCTGTGTTGTGGCACACTGCATTGAGAAACAATGCTACAGGCCTGAGTTGTGGTGCATTGGACGCCGGCGAATAGGTTTTATCACTACATTTGGCTTATTTGCATTAGGTACAGTTTTTGCTGTATTGTGGTGCTTTGGCAGCCCTTTCAAAATTAATGGGCTGCCTTGACATATTGCATTCTACCACACGTAATGAGACCCTAAGGCAGGGGTAAGCAACCCCCTGGCACACAAAGCCCCTTTTGCAGATACTCAACTCCCTCCCCATCAGCAGAGCAGTGCAGGGAAGTGTCAGTGAGACACTAATGCATTCCAATCTCAGAATTACCCACACCACACCTGCACTGAGGGGGGGGGGGGCACTGTGCCCCCACACATTGTAAATGATGGGAACATTATTTGGTTATCAAACTGTTTTAGCTGCAATCATCAGCTTTTGTGATGGGGAAGAGATTGGGTCCAGTTCTGCTAAGGGGGGCGGTCCCTGTTTCCTGGAGGAGGACTGTGATTGGCCACTGCCAAAGGCAATCACAGTCCTGCTAGCCCCGCCCACCATCTGAAGGAAGATGACTTGCTTGGTTGTCACTACCAATTTCAGAAAGAAGGGATTTCACTGTGATTGAAAAAACCACAACCAGGTGACAGTTTGTGGAATTACTGTTGAGCTTCTGGGAACTTTGTTGAAAAAAATAAATTATATATATCTATATATATATATATATATATATATATATATATATATATATATATATATATATATATATATATATATATTTTTTTTTTTTTTTTTTTTTGTGTATGTGTCACTTACTACTGACTTCTCAGCTCTGCATCATCTACTACAACCAACCTCTACATCACCTACTCCCAACCTCTGAACACTGCGTCACTTACCACTGAACCCCTGCACTCTGTGTCCCTTAAAGTCACAGCCAGTATTCAGCACAATGAAAATCACACCCAACTTTGCGCCGCACTTCTTCTCAACTGCGGGGGCTCGATCTTGCAAACAGGCCCACTGCTTTCAGTAAATGCCCCTGACCTGAGCTCATCATTGTGTAGCCATTCCAGATGCTTGTATGTGACATCACATACAAGCATGTGTGCTGGATGCGAGAGGTGGATCAGCAGGGATAAGAGTGTCAGGACAGGTAGATGTGTCTATACTAATGGAAGAGATGAGAAGGGGGTTCAGCGGTGGGACAGAATTGCAAGGGGGTTACAGTGATGGGGGCAAATGAGCAGGGGGTTACAGTGGTAGGACAGAGGAGAGGGGGGGGGGGTTCAGTGATGGGCCAGATGAGAAGGTGGTTACACTGGTGGGGCAGAATAGCAGGGGGGTACAGTGGCAGGGCAGAGGAGAAAGGAGATACATTCGTGGGACAGGAGAACAGGGGTACAGCAGTGGGGCAGATGTTTAGGGGGGTACAGAGGTGAAGCAGAAGAGCAGGGGGGTACAGAGGTGAGACAGATGTGCAGGGGGTAAAGTGGTGGGGCAGGTGAGAAAGGGGGGTTACAGTGGTGGGACAGAGGAACAGGGGTACAGCAGTGGGGCAGATGTTCAGGGGGGTACAGTGGTTGGACAGAAGTGCAGGAGGTACAGTGGTGGGAGAAAAGAGAAGGGGGTTCAGTGGTGAGACAGAAGAGTACAGTACAGTGATAGGGCAGATGAGCAGGGGGTTACAGTGGTGGGACAGATGAGCAGGGGGGTTCAGTGTTGTGCCAGATGAGAAGGGGGTTACAGTGGTGGAAAAGATAAGCAGGGGAGGTTCAGTGTTGGGGCAGATGTGAAAGGGAGGTGCATTAGTGGGACAGATGAGCAGGGGTTACAGTGGTGGGGCAGAAGAGCAGGGGGGTACAGAGGTGGGGTAAATGTGCAGGGTAGTACAGTGAGGGGACAGATGAGCAGTGGGGGGGACAGATTTGAAGGGGGGTACAGTGATCTGAGGTGTGAATGTGCAGGGATTGGGGCTGATCTGAGGACCGGGGGTACAGGAACTGGGGCTGATCTAAGGCATGAGAGTGCAGGATGTTAATTAGTCGGTATTACTCAAGTAGTTTACAGCATTTACTTTATAAAACATAATTTTCAGGATTGAGAGTGTGAAGTTAATAATTTTTTGTTATAAAATCGGCACACTCAATTTCTTTGAAAACATTTTTGGCGGCACACTGTGCTCAAAAATTTGCCTACCCCTGCCCTAAGGTGTAAGGCATAAGGCAAGTAAGTATGGCATAAGCTTGAAACCCAACAATTCCTGTCTCTGAAACTGATCGATCATATTGTGAACTGAACAGGTTTTTTGAACATTTGGTCAGCTTTTGAATAAATTCATTTGAAGTGATGCAAACCAAAAGCCAGAAAATGTGCACCACAACTCATATACATAACACAAATTATGTGTATCCCACTTGATATGCATAAGGCTGGTTGTGGCCTGTAGAAATTGATACATTTAGGATACATGGGAGAAAAACACATGTGAACGATTTAACCACTCGCTGATCGCAATACATGTATATACGTTGTGGTTTACAGGGATTATGGTTGAACATATCAAACAGCCACAACCCCGGTATCATTTTTTAACAGCTGGCTTTCTCATGAAAGCGTTCCAAGCGGCTGCAACATTTTCAGAAGCTGCTCGCCGGTGTTTCTCAGGCTTACCATTTCTGCCAATTCACCTGAGAAACAATCAGATGGTGCCGCTGTCTGGTCACACAGGCGATCAAAGAGTAGATCCTCTTTGAATGCCTATATGGCCTTGGAGGACAGGAGCCATGTTATGAAGTCATTTCTGGTCCAGGCTGTAAGTTTAACCACTTCCCTACCCGCCCATAGTCATATGACGTCCTGGGATGGGATCTCCCATCCTGGGTGGGCGTCATATGACGTCCTGGGATTCCCGGCCGCCTAGGGGGCGCGCGCGCGCCGCCGGGAGCGTGCGCGCGCGCCTGCCGCGTTCCTCGGGACCCGGTGCGTGTGCCCGGCGGCCGCGATGTCCGCCGGGCACCCGCGATTGCCCGTTAACCGGGCCGGCATGTGGATCTGTGTGTGTAAACACACAGATCCACAGCCTGTCAGCTCTGAGGACAGCGATCTGTGTTCCCAGAACGGAGGAACACTGATCGGTCTCCTCCCCTTGAGCGTCCCCTCCCCCTTCAGTTAGTAATCACTCCCTAGGAAACATATTAACCCCTCCCCGCCCCCTAGTGGTTAACCCCTTCACTGCCTGTCACATTTACACAGTAATCAATGCAATTGTATAGCATTGATCGCTGTATAAATGTGAACGGTCCCAAAAATGTGTCAAAGTGTCCGATGTGTCCGCCATAATGTCGCAGTCACGAAAAAAAATCGCGATCGCCGCTAAAAAAATAATTTTTTTTTTTAAAAATGCCATAAATCTATCCCCTATTTTGTAGACGCTATAACTTTTGCGCAAACCAATCAATATACGCTTATTGCGATTTTTTTTTTTTACCAGAAATATGTAGAAGAATACGTATCGGCCGAAACTGAGGAAAAAATTTGTTTTTAAAAAAAAAAATTGGGATATTTATTATAGCAAAAAGTAAAAAATATTGTGTTTTTTTCAAAATTGTCGCTCTTCTTTTGTTTATAGCGCAAAAAATAAAAAACGCAGAGGCGATCAAATACCACCAAAAGAAAGCTCTATTTGTGGTGAAAAAAGGACGTCAATTTTTTTGGGTACAACGTCGCACGACCGCGCAATTGACGTTCAAAGTGCGACAGCGCTGAAAACTAAAATTTGGCCTGGGAAGGAAGGGGGTAGAATTGCCCTGTATTGAACCGGTTAAATAAAAAAAAAAAAACAGAAAACAAAAGATCAACATTTTTTTTCTTTTGCTATTAAAAGGTAAATTAAAGATTTGGGTCTGTTTGACCCCAGATCTCTCCATAAAGGAGGGCTGGTCATCCTTGTTGCTATTACAAGGAATGTTTACATGCTTTGTAAAAGAAATAAACATGATCAGAAAAAAAGAAATTAAAGGGATGGTGTAAAAATAAAATAAAATTTAAAGCGCCTCTATCCCTCCATGCTAGCGCGCAGAAGCGAACGCATACGTAAGTCTTTGCACTCATATGTAAATGGTATTCGCACCACACATGTGAGGCATTGCCACAAAGAGCGAGAGCAATAATTCTAGCCTAGAACTCCTCCAACTTTAAACAGGTAACCTGTAAAGGTGTTTAAAGCGTCACCTATGGAGATTTTTAAGTACCATAGTTTGTGGACCATTCCACGAGCATGAGCAGTTTTTATAGCGTGACATATTAGGTATCTATTTACACAGCGTAACATCATCTTTCACATTTTACAAAAAAAAAATTGGGTTAAATACTATGTTTGCAAAACCGCTGTGCAAATACAGTGTGACATAAAAAATTGCAACGATCGCCATTTCATTCCCTAGGGTCTCTGCTAAAAAAAATGTATAATGTTTGGGAGTTAAAAGTAATTTTCTTGCAAAAAATACTGATTTAAGCTTGTAAACTAAAAGTGCCAAAAAAAAAAGCCTGGTCTTCAAGTGGTTAAACACATATTATGTATCCTTGTAATTTGTTATATATAATTGGTTATGCCAACATTATGTCTCATTTAGTTTGAAAGGAAAAGCAGGTTGGTCAGCTGAGTAAAAAACTGGAGACTGGACTGGTATGACAGGAAACCACAAACCATAGCTGTACCAATCTCCATAAAATGCTGTATTTAGCCATTACTGACCTCCGTTGTTTCCCTATTCACAGAACCAAGTGTGTTTTATTTAAGATCTGTCACAAATTAATTATATTTAACCTAAGATGCTTGTGTGATAGCCAGCGTATTACAAGTAAATACCCCTTATGATCTAGTCACAGGACACAGCCAAACAAAGATTTCAGTTTTGTAATATCACATTGTGATGACTACAAACATCAAAAATTACATTGGAAGTATACTAGCTGCAAAAGCCTGATTACCTAAAGTGGATCTATATGAATCAATATTGTACACATCATCATCATATCAATTATTTCTAGTACAAAAGCACCAAGACTACTGCTTCTTAAGTTTCTCAATATGACCTAAAGCCTAAGCAAAGATCATGGACTTTTACTGCAAGGTGCATTACAGGTAAGCCTGCACCCTATATATTATTTAGCAATATTATAGCGCCTGCAGCATTGCCAGAACCGGTTGCCAGTATTAAATGGCACAGGGACAAATAGCCACTATCCCAGTGCCTTTTTTAACATGGCACTAAGGACAGAACTGCAAGTAAAATGTAAGCCTAATGCCGCATACAAACGAGCGGACTTTACGGCAGACTTTGCCCGGCGGACGGGATTTCGTCGGACAATTCGATCATGTGTGGGCTCCAGCGGACTTTGTGTTCTCAAAAGTTGGACGGACTTAGATTTGAAACATGTTTTAAATCAATCCGTCGAAATCGAGTCCGGTCGAAAAGTCCGCTCGTCTGTATGCTAGTTCGACGGACAAAAAGCCACGCTAGGGCAGCTACTGGCTACGAACTTCCTTGTTTTAGTCCGGTCGTACGTCATCACGTACGAATTCGACGGACTTTGGTTGATTGTGTGTAGGCAAGTCCGTTCATTCAGAAAGTCCGTCGAAAAGTCCGCCGGGCAAAGTCTGCCGTAAAGTCCGACCGTGTGTACGCGGCATAAGATTAGATTTGTCAGGTTGGGTTGTGACTTTATCAGTGTGCTGTTGCTCTTTTACCGAGTCAAAAGGATGGTGGGGGAGAGAGGACAACTCTAAATTCCAGTATGACAGTCTTAACAAGTACTAAATCTAGTTTCTACGTGATGCACCAATCACATAAAGTTACCAAAAATGTCCTTTACTTTCCCTGACTGAGCCAAATATTATTTGTCTCACATGCTCCCCTCCTAGACCCTGCAGCTCACAGCAGGGGGGTTTCAGCAATAAAGCAGTGCTGTTACTCCAGAAAGTGGTGGTCATGATTAGGTGCGACAAGGTGCTGATTGACACATCACCTGCAACATTTTTCATTGTACTTGACGGTCTTCCCACTGAATGGTACCAGGTGTATGCTGATTTTCTGGCCCCTGAGTTACTTAAGAATTATACTGGAGCAATGGATGTAGGTAGTCCACCCTCTATGATGGAGGTGCTTATAGTAGTGCTGCCAAAACCTGGGAAAGAAATTGTGCGGTTCTTACTGACCTGTGGCGTTAAGATTTTGGCCAAATTGCTTTCACTTAGACCCCTTTCACACTGGAGCGCTTTGCAGGCGCTAAAAATAGCGCCTGAAGAAGCCCTGAAAGAGCCGCTGCTGTCCCCGAGGGCTTTCACACTGGATCGGTGGCGCTGGCAGGACACTTTTTTCTCCCTTTCAAAATAAATAACAGATTTTTTCTATACAAAGCTAGAGTATTTCCAAATAATTTATCAATATAACAATAGGTCGGATACGAAACCACCTTGGTGGCCTTACCAGTAAATACTCTATTATTGAAGTCAATTATTCACTGTTATACGAAACTTATGTACAAATGTTAATATGATTGTACCAATGTTATTTTCAAACATTAATAAAAGCTTTTTGTTTAAAAAAAAAAAAAAAAAGTCCTGCTAGCAGCATCTTTGGAGCGGTGGAGGAGCGGTGTATACACCGCTCCTGCCCATTGAAATCAATGGGGAAGCGCAGCGATACCACCGGCATAGCGCTGCTGCAGAAGCGCTTTGCGGTGGTTTTAACCCTTTCTCGGCCGCTAGCGGGGGGTAAAAGCGTCCCGCTAGCGGCCGAATAGCGCCGCGAAATTGATGGTAAAGCGCCGCTATTTTACTACCGACACACCCACCGCACCAGGGTGAAAGGGGCCTTAGGTTAAGTAGTTATTTTTCTCAAGTCGTCTTCCAGGACGGCACCCTGAGAGATGACTGGTCCACCTGACGGGAAACACAATCAATCAAGAGGTTAAAGGCCCCCGCCCCTCCCGATGTTCCTCAGTTTTTGATTGTCTTTCCCCACAGCGAAACCGTTTGTTATTTTTCTGTTGACCTAAAGGCCTGGGGCTAATGGTCTACCTCTGGGAGCCGGACCAAATGCCTGGGGAGCCGCTGGGTCCAGCCGGATGTTCATCATCCTTCCTGGGGGGTTTTCCCAAATCCATTTCTCGGGGGGGGGGGGGAGGCAGCAGAGCAGGACCTGAAATGGTGACTATGCTTCTCCCATGGAAGAGCCCCCCCTGAGTGCTGAAGAACCCTGGGTGCGGTGGCGTACCCAGAACTTCAGGGGCCAAATTTCCTGTTCCCCTTCCTTACCTGTGCGGTGGCCGCGCAAGGGCAGGAGTTGGTGGCTTTCCTTCTAATGGCAGGGACCCGTTCTGGGGTCGGGCCAGGGCTGCCGTTCGTCCGCCTGTCCGTCCGCCTGTCCGTCCGTCTGGCCGCCTGTCCACCCGCCGACCGGAACGTCCGTTCGGGGGGTCACGCGGTAAGAATCCCTGCATGGAGAGCCTTTTTCTCCTTTGCTGAGTGGAGCTCAGCGTCCCGGCGCTCGGCGCCATTTGTCTGGAGATCTTGACATCACTTCCTCCTCTAAGAGAAGGGAGTGGGAGGCTGCAGCAGGAAGTGACCTTTGTCCAATATCACTTCCGGTCTTCGGCAAGATGGCGGCGGCGGCGCGATACAGCCAGCATACAGAGGATATAAAAAGCCACAGGGAACAGGCGCCCATGTCTCCTCTGCATTCCTGTATGCAGCACCAGGGATCGGAAGTAGCATGGAACATGAAAAGGAGAGACCTGCAGGGTCTGCGGCCATGGAAGAGACCACAGGGGGTGAGTCTGACCGGCCTTCGGAGGTTTAGAGGGGGAAGCTACCCCAACTCTTCTCCTCCGATTTTCACAGTGTATGCCTGTGTGTTTTTCAGGGGACGATGCTATTGCCCGTGAGGTTGCCAACCGTCCTGTGAAATCCTCCACCCGTTCTAAAAGATGTGGGAACTGTAATGACAGGCTACCCCCAGATCATCCAAAACCCTTCTGTTTTAAATGTATACAGAAGTTGACAGGGAAGGAGACATCCCAGATGATGAAGGAATTCCTTAGCATGCAAACTGAGATGCTGTCCACCTTAAAATCTTTTCAGGCCACCCTTAAGCCCAGGGATTCAGAGGCTCACTCCAGTAAGGATGCCTCTTCCCAGGAGAGCTTTGCCTCCTCTAGGAGATATCGGGCGGATGTACTGAAGTACCCACTCCCCCACGATTCCGAGGAAGAGTGTGATTCAAAAGTTCCTAATCAGGAGGTTTCTGATGAATGGGTGGTGGACAGCCAAGAGGAGGATGGGAGGGAGGAATCCAGGTCTAGTAGACATATATTTTCTGCTGACGACATGGAAGATCTTCTGAAAGCTATTTATGCCTCAGAAGAGATTCAGGAGCCTGCTGCACTGGTGTCCGCTCAGGAAAGGATGTATAGAGGCTTGATTAAACCTCAGGCCAGGGTCCTTCCAGTAGATTCCGCCCTTAAGGAAGTTATCTTAAGGGAATGGAAAGAACCAGAAAGAAGGCTTCTAAAATATAAAACCTGGAAGCGTAGATGCCCCTTCTCTGAGGAGAATGAGGAAAGATTTTTCAAAACTCCTAGACTAGACGCCTCCTTAGCACAGGTCTCTAAGCAGTCGGATCTTTCTTTCGAAAATACCGGTAACTTAAAAGATCAAATGGATCGCAGGGCTGAAACCATTCTGCGCAGAGCCTGGGAAGCTAACACTGTGGCTATAAGCCCTGCATTGGCCTCAGCCTGCATTGCAAGAAATGCTGACACGTGGGTCTGTAAATTAATGGACCACGTATCCCAAAGCTCCAAATGCAAGGAGGTCCTGGATTCTCTGGAGGTCATAGGGAATGCTGTCGCATATTTAGCAGATGCTGCGGTGGAAACAGTGCGAACAACCGCTAAGACAGGTGCCTTGCTAAATTCAGCAAGGCGAGCCCTCTGGGTTAAGACCTGGGATGGGGATAGCTCATCCAAGACCCATCTTTGTGGTCTCCCTTTTGAGGGGAAGCTCCTTTTTGGTGCTGGCCTAGATCAGGCTTTAGCCAGATCTGCCGAGAAGGGGAAGAAGTTTCCTACCAAACCTAGGAGAGAGAGGAAGC
The DNA here is from genome assembly GCA_037952835.1 of Lithobates septentrionalis. Lineage (NCBI taxonomy): Eukaryota > Metazoa > Chordata > Amphibia > Anura > Ranidae > Lithobates > Lithobates septentrionalis. The sequence goes on from JBBDGP010003253.1 coordinate 491,745, forward strand.
GTTTTTTTCGTGGCCCCCAGGCACAGAATCGTTTCTCTGAGAAAAAGGTCTCCCCTAATAGACGTTGGGGCGCAGGAAAAGACAAACAAAAGACTGGTGTTCTCTTTTCCAGCCAGAAGTCAGTTGACAAGACCCCCAAATGACTTTCCGGTAGGGGGCAGACTTTCCCACTTTGCCTCTCAGTGGGGAAGGATCACCCAAAGTCCCTATGTTCTTCGGATCATAAGAGAGGGTTACAGATTGGAGTTTCTCTCCCCTCCACCCCCCAAGTTTCTCTTGACCTACCTTCCCAGGGATCCCTGCAAGGTGATAGGAATCCTTCAGAATATAAGAGAACTGGCCAGTCAGGAGGTTATAATACCTGTTCCACTGGACCAGCAGGGTCAGGGGTTTTATTCCCACGTGTTTGTGGTACCAAAACCCTCAGGAAGGTATCGTTTTATTATAAATCTAAGGAACCTCAATGTTTTTCTTCGTTACAAGAAGTTCCGCATGGAGAGTGCCTATTCTCTCAGGAGACATCTCCTCAAAGATGTGTTTATGGTGACCTTAGATTTAAAAGACGCCTACCTTCATGTCCCCATTTTTCAGGGCCATCAAAGCTTCCTGAGATTCGCGATCGCCTCTCCAGAGGGAGTGCAACACTGGCAGTTCACAGCTCTCCCCTTTGGACTGGCATCCAGTCCGAGAGTCTTCACAAAGGTCATGGCCGAGGTGGTGGCTTTTTTGCACCTCCAGGGAGTGGCATTGATTCCCTACCTGGACGACATTTTGATTTACAGTCTAAGTCGGGATCAACTACTTCTGGATCTATCCAAGGTAATGCAGACCTTAGAAGACCTGGGATGGATTGTCAGCAGGGAAAAGTCCTCACTGACTCCTGCTCAGACAAAGTTGTATCTAGGGTTCCTGGTGGACTCCTCAGAACAAAAGTTAATTCTATCTACCTCAGGGCAAGGTAGAGGGCCTCATATCAGCGGTCAGGTCGCTGCTACAGGCAAGCACCATCTCCTACAGAGGTATCATGAGAGTTCTGGGTCTAATGACGTCAGCTATCCCAGCAGTTCCTTGGGCACAGCTACACTCCAGGCCCCTCCAGCACTTCCTTCTATCCTCTTGGGACAGAAGAAGAGACTCTCTGGACATAGAGATAGCCATTCCGGTCAAAGTAAAGAACTCCCTTCACTGGTGGCTCCTTCCTCAGAGGCTTCAAGGAGGCCTCCTTTGGAGCCAACTTCAGCCTCTCAGGTTAATTACAGACGCAAGTTCCTGGCAGTGGGGAGCCCACCTAGAGGAACTAATAGCTTAGGGGTCCTGGAATTCAGAACAGAGAAGGGCCTCCTCCAACTTTCGAGAGCTGTTGGCCATAGGAGAAGAATCAAAAGCTTTCGAGGGAAGGATCAGGGGCCAGGAGCTGCAGGTCTTGTCAGACAATGCCATGGCAGTGGTGTTCCTGAATCATCAGGGGGGTACCAGATCTACAGCACTCCTAACCCTATCTGCAGAGATTCTGTCCTGGGCGGAGAGTCGGGTTCCTTCCATCTCCGCAGTCCACATAAAGGGGACATTAAATGTAGAGGCAGACTACCTCAGTCGGCAGCCGATTCTGCAGGGGGAATGGGAACTGAATCCAGGTCTTTTCCCTGGTAAGTCGGCAATTCGGCGTTCCAGAGATAGATCTCTTTGCCCGCAGGAAGAGCAGAAGGGTAAAGAGATTCTTTTCCCTTGCTCGAGAGAGAGGCTCAGAGGGGATAGACGCGTTGGCACAGCTCTGGGACTTCCGACTGGCCTATGCCTTTCCCCCTCTGGGACTAATTCCGAGGGTCCTTCAAAAACTGTTCCTCTCGGAAAGCAAGTTGATTCTAAAAGCCCCTTGGTGGCCCAAGAGAGCCTGGTTTACAACCCTGCAGGGTTGGTCCATAGTCCCACCGCTTCACCTCCCGGTCCGGGACGACCTTCTCCTTCAGGGTCCAGTCCGCCACCCAGACCCCAGCTTCTTCAAGCTGATGGCCTGGCTCTTGAAAGGCAGAACCTGCGGGAGAAGGGACTGTCGAACAGAGTAGTGGATACACTGCTCCTTAGTAGAAAGCCAGTCACAAGGCGTATTTACGCTAAGACCTGGGCGATTTTCTCTCGCTGGTGTCAGGAGAGAGGGACTTCTCAAAGAGAGATCCCTGCTATCTTAGAATTTCTCCAGGATGGAGCAGACCTAGGTTTGGCAACCAAGACTCTTAGGGCGCAGGTTTCAGCCCTGTCCTGTTTGCCCCATTTGAACCAATAGATCAGATCCCCCTTAGGATCCTGACCTTTAAGTTGGCCTTTTTACTCGCAATCACCTCAGCTAGGAGAGTAGGTGACATTCAGGCTTTTTCTATTAAAGAACCATTTTTTTCTTTATTCGAGGACAGGGTTATACTTAGGCAGGACCCCCTGTACCTCCCTAAGGTAGCATCAAAGTTAGGCTCCTAAGTCCCCCCGGGTAGGTCTAAAAGTGCTTCAAGAGCCAAGTGCGCAGGGAGGGTTGGCATTACCGGATTGGTATAAGTATTATCTGGCGGGGCAAATGGTTTTTGCTCGCAGATGGCTAATATCTGATGATAGGGATGCAGCCACAGTTTTGGAGGCGGCTCATCTTGGGTCATACGAAAGCCTACGATTGGCCCTATTTCGAGGCACAAAAACTGATTTACCTCTCACACTGTCTATGATAGCGACAATTAGGGCTTGGGGACTGGCAGTAAAATTATCATCTCCTAGTTACCAGGGGATGTCGCCATCCTCCCCGCTGTGGATGAATTCCCGACTGCCACATTTTTATAACATGCCAGACCCTGTGATATGGGCAGTCAAGGGTATTAAGACACTTAAAGACATTACCTCATTTGGAGAACTTTTGACTTTTCCCCAACTTAAGGCCAGACATGATTTACCTAATTCATACTTTTTTAGATTCCTCCAACTCCGACATGCATACCAAACACAATTCAAGGAGTTGAGGGTGGAATCTCTGCCCTCGGCACTGGAATCTATGCTTTCAATGGAGGACCTACCAAAAACCCTCTCAACAACTTATAAAGAATTATTCAAAACTACTCCCAAGGCGGTACTTAAATGTAGAACTAGTTGGGAGGAAGAGGTTCCGGAATTACAGGGGGAGGATTGGGATGATCTATGGGCGCAACCGTTTAGTCATCTAGTCTCTGCGAGAGATAAACTGATACAGTTTAAATATCTACATAGAAGCTACTATACACCGGCTAGGCTTGCAAAAATTTATGGGAGTGACTCGGCAAAGTGCTGGAGATGCTCTTTCTCTCCAGCTAATGCGGAGCACATATTCTGGTCATGCCCACTCATTCAAGTTTTTTGGAAAGAAATAACACAATGTATTACGGAGCTGATATCAGTACCCATCCCAGTGTCAATCAAGGTTTGCTTGTTGGGTCTGGTAGATGAGGTGGTCCCAACCAGGGCTCTGAGAACGTTACTTACCATCCTCCTGTTCTATGGGAAAAAGGCTATTTTACTTAATTGGAAGAATAAGAAGGCTCCAGAGTGTGGGTTTTGGAAACAATTAGTCAACAGAATGCTACCATTTTACAAATCCACGTACAAAGCGAGAGGTTGTGAGAAAAAATTTGATAAAATATGGAAGGTGTGGTGGGAAGCTGATACTACTGTGGGCTAGGTGGCACTTCCACAGATTTAATTGGTAAAGGACAAGTTCTTGTTGAAAAAGTTTAAAGGTGAAATATAATATGTGCATACAAATAACAGTGTTAGAGGGTATGAGGCTATAGATACTAAAGAGGAAATTATTGTGATACCACAAATGGTCTATATGCACGTGTAAAATACAAATTGACAAACATTTAGGCAATATACATATCTGAGCCGTGACAGGTCAGAGGGCAGGGGGGGGGGTAAGGGGTAATGGTTAGGATAGAAGTATATATGTTAGATTTAGGCATGTTAGGCCCTGCGAGGCCAAATAACTGAGTTAATGTCACGTTGACACACCCAGCTGTATGTATACTATCGAAAAAAACTTAATAAAAAGAAATTTTCAAAAAAAAAGGTAGCATCAAAGTTCCATAGGACTCAAGAAGTGGTGCTGCCTTCCTTTTGTAGTAACCCCAAAAGTGAAGGGGAAGTTTCTTTTCATTGTCTGGACGTCAGACGCTGTTTACTATCCTACCTAGAAAGGGTTAAGGAATTCAGAAGGTCCAGCCATCTTTTAGTTAATTTCGCTGGCCAAAAGAAGGGCCAACAGGCATCCAAGGCTTCTATAGCCAGATGGATTAAGCATACCATTTTGTTAGCCTATGAGCAGTCAGGTAAAGCAGCTCCTAGAAATCTTAGAGCGCATTCCACGCGATCTCTGGCAACCTCCTAGGCGGAAAGGGCCGGAGCTTCGGTGGAGCAGATATGTAGAGCCGCTACATGGTCAAGCCAGAACACGTTCCTGAGGCATTATAGAGTGGAGTTACTATCTCCTCAGGACCTGGCATTTGGCAGGAAAGTCCTGCAAGCGGTGGTCCCGCCCTAAAGGTAGGCCTGAGCTACTTGCTCTTCTCTCAGGGTGCTGTCCTGGAAGACGACCTGAGAAAAGAACCAGTTACACTTACCGGTAACGGTGTTTCTGGGAAGTCTTCCAGGAAGGCAGGCCTACTTCCCACCCGTTCTATCTAGGAAAGATGTAATGTTTAGAGTGTGGTGGTGGTTGTTTTTCACTCTCGTGCACTGGTGTGGGTCAATACTTTGTCACAACTGAGGAGCATCGGGAGGGGCGGGGGCCTTTAACCTCTTGATTGATTGTGTTTCCTGTCAGGTGGACCAGTCATCTCTCAGGGTGCCGTCCTGGAAGACTTCCCAGAAACACAGTTACCGGTAAGTGTAACTGGTTCTTTTTTCAATTGTTTGTCCTGATCAATCAGGCTTTATGCCAGGTAGGAGCACATTTGACAATATCAGACGACTATATCTTTATACGGGGCTGTACATCAGAAACAGAGTGGGCTGTTGTTAGCCCTAGATATATATATATATATATATATATATATATATATATATATATATATATATATAAAAAGGAATTTGACACTGTTAAATGGTCATTTTTGTAGGAAACACTGTCCAGATTTGGCTTTGGTCCCCAGTTTATCACGTGGGTCCAACGCCTTTATACTAATCCATGTGCCAGGGTATGCACAAATCAAGACATATCCCTGATTTTCTCTCTCCAGTGCAGTACTTGGCAGGGCTGCCGCCTCTCACCTCGTCTATGTGCCTTGGTCATTGAAATGTTGGCTGATTGTATTTGACAGACCCCTGAGGTTGGTGGCATCTGCTGAAGCTCGCTGGAGGAGAAAATCTCACTTTACATAAATGATGCCTAGGAGTGTTTAAATGGTACCATATCTTCCTTCTGGGGGTTCATGCAGGTAGTGGAGGGTTTTGGAGTGGCAGAGGATCTTAACGTGGGCTGGGACAAATCTGTAACATTCCCAATAGACCCTTCCCTATGAGTATTTACAAACCTCTGAGTTACAAGTAGCTCTAACGCTAGGATAACCAGACATCCCTGGTTTCCGGGTACAGTCCCCGGATTGAGGACACTGTCCCCGGAGCCGTCTGTCTCCGGATTGCAGGGGCGGCTCCATGTGCAGACCAATCCTGGGCGGTTGCTGAGGCAGAGGGGGTGGTCTGCCCCGGGTGCAACACACTGGGGTGTGTATCAGGCCCAGCGTCTCCCGCTGTGTCAGCTTTATTTTAAATCGCCGCCATCAGGCAAGTCTCGCCTCCTGGTTTTTTCCTTTGACAGACAGAACACTTGTCCAATGCCGGGACATGTGCTGCCCAGGAAGTGGGATTTGTGTGACAGTGGTGCCCAGCGATTCAAATTAAAGCTGCCACAGAGGGAGACACCGGCCTAACACACCCCCTAGGGCGGACTGGCCCCCTCTGCCTCAGCACCTGCCAAGGATCTGTGTGATGATCCGGCCGGCTCTCCTCTCTGATCCCCTGCACTGGTGAGGTTGCATTGCTGGGCACTGGTGAGGCTGAATAGATGGACACTGGTGAACCCTGCATTCTTTATGTAGCGCACTGCTGAGCCCTGTGTTCTTAATGTAGCGCACTGCTGAGCCCTGCGTTCTTTATGTAGCGCACTGCTGAGCCCTGCGTTCTTTATGTAGCACACTCCTGAGCCCTGCATTCTTTATGTAGCATGCTCCTGAGAGCGTTTGCCGGCAAAATAGAATACAAAGAAACACCCGCAATTCTGGGGTCACGTGGGGTGTAATGATGTCAGCGCGTAGCTGGCAAACGTTCTTTTGCCCTGTACTGTGTGAGTACATTTCTTAGTTTTACAATAAATGCATTTTAAGCGTTATTGCACTATTGGAGCCTCTTTTTCTTATGCTCTGCGACATCTGACCTACTGAGGTTTTTGGATGCTACTTGGATATCATGAATGCCAGTCCGTGACTACCAGTGAGTTCCGGACACGAGGCCACTCTTCTGACCCCGCGGTGACCTATATCTGCTGGCATCTATGACCTCGCTACAATAGGAGGTCTACACCTTCTTTTAAATCAGAGTGAGCAGTATATGGAAAACCCCTTTACCTTGGTGGCGGCTGAATAGCTTTGGATCATTCCATTCAGCTGGAACTTTCACCACTTAAGAACTCGTGGATTTAATATTACACGTTTATTTTACCAGAGACAGTATTCGCTTATCAATTCACTATTATTATTTTTCATGTCACTGTTTCATATTCACCTGTATTGTTCCAATCGCTGGATTATTATTTTGTTTTTTCATTTGGATTAGCGTGACTTTTTGTATATATACTTTTGTTCACTATGATGATATCTCATGGTTTTATTGCTGCTGTTGAATTCGGTCTATTTCCGACAACAAGGTCCTATCACACATTTTCCATCGGAAAATCCTATCCTGTGTACAAGGCATAAGAATCATTTTCAAACTTCATGATTTAGCAGACAAAGCATTAGCTTTGTCTGCCAGCATATCTCTTTGCAGAACATATTGACTCCCTTATATCCTCATTTTTTAAAAAATAATTTCTACCCAAGGTTTGCTAGGGGAGCTCCAAGCACCCCTGTGTGGGGTGGCCTGATGTCCTAATTTTTACAATTCTCATTTAGCCTCCCAGGCTAAAAAGTAATTGTAAAAAAGTTTGTAATATGTAAACTTATTTATGGCTGTCGGCAGTCAGTGAAGAAAACCTAAAACTGTTTTATTCATTGATCAACACTTTTCACCCATCAAACTAAAAATGGATTATTCTAACACACGTCAACTTCCTAGACACTATAGTATACATCAGGGATGAAAAGCTTCACACTTCGATATACGTGAAATCGACTGACCGATGCAACTATCTTCATAGTTCCAGTTTTCACCCCAACACAATAAACGAGCCATCATTAACCACTTCAGCCCCGGAGGATTTGGCTGCTCAATGACCAGACCATTTTTTTTTTTGCGATACGGCACTGCGTCGCTTTAACTGACAATTACGCAGTCGTGCGACGCTGTACCTAAGCAAAAATTGACATCCTTTTTTCCCACAAATAGAGCTTTCTTTTGGTGGTATTTGATCACCTCTGCGGTTTTTATTTTTTGCGCTATAAGAGGGACAATTTTGAAAAAAAAAAAATCCTTTTGCTATAATAAATATCCCACTTTTTTTTTTTTTTTTAGTTTAGTTTAGGCCGATATGTAGTCTTCTACGTATTTTTGGTAACAAGGAAAAAAAAAAAAAAAAAAAAGAAAAAAAAAAAAAATCACAATAAATGTATATTGATTTGTTTGTGCAAAAGTTATAGCCTCTACAAAATAGGGGATAGATTAATGGCCAAAAAGGCGAAGCGACGCAAGGTAACGTCGTTTCACCCAGCCGTGCCATTCTGCCACAGTAAATATGCAGCTACTGGTCGGCAAGCAGTTAAACAGCCAGGCCATCAAATACCACCGAATATGTTCGGACCCAAAAGACTGAGATGTTTTATCTCTGAACACTAGCAGACTCCGGGGACACACTGGGCACCTTCGCTGCTATTGTGCTCTTGCTGGGTGTTCAGTGTGCTCCTGTTACTTTAAGGGGGCCTGGGATCAGGTGCGATGGGGAGGGGGTCCAGTGTAAGTTCACAGCACAGATTTTTCTGTAAAGGTGAACTTACCCTTTAAAGTACCAGGCCTAAGGCCTATTTCTGACATCTGTTGTTTACAAGTTAAAATCAGTATATTTTGCTATATATATATATATATATATTAGCAAAGACTTGTATACTGTGAAAGATGTTACGCCAAGTAAATAGATGTGTGATTTGCAGGCGCAACTTACGCAGGTGTTTTCTTTGATACGGAAGCACGCGGGGACGGGGGTGCTTTAAAAATAATTTATTTTTTCCTTTTTTTTTTTACACTGTCCCTTTAAAAAAAAAAATTAAAAAAAATCTGATCAGAATGTGAACATCCCTTATGACAGTAATAGGCAGTGACAGGTACTCTTTACGGAGGGATCTGGGATCTAAAAGACCCCAAACCCCTCTACTGCACTTAAAAGTATTCAAAGTGGCAAAATCCGTGTTTTTGAATACTGGGGATTTTTTTTAATTGGCATCGTTGGCAGCCAAGTAAACTGGAAGTGACGTTGTGGCATCGCTTCTGGGTTACTATGATGGAGACCCGATCGAAGCTGATTCCGGCTTTTCTCGGGACTCTGGCCAGCCGGTGGATGTGTCGGCTGGCTGCTCTGGTGTCCTGGTGGGACGGGAGACCGACCCAGGCGGAGTGGCGGAGGGGGGTCATCCCCTCACACTCCTTGTGATAACGGCCGAGTTGCTGCAACGGTTGTCATCACCTGAAAGCTCACCGGAAGTGGTTAAAAGGAAATTTAAAACTATTCAGGGAAAAAAAAAAACCTTTGAACTAAGAAAGATAACTTTACTTGACACAAAAGACAACGCCCTACATTTAGATATGGGTTTTCTTACTCATTATCCAACATTTTTACAACCCCCTCTGTGACTGTCACCCCCCAGTCTGCAGCTTTCCCTCTGTCTTATTTCACCATTTCACCAACTATGCTTGTTTTACCATTACAATGTACATTTGTGTGCGTTTACTTTTCCTTTCCCTCAGAGATGTTTTTTTTTTTTTAACATTTTGCCAAAACCTTTGTGAATCAGTTGAACTAGTACTGCTTGGACCTAGGAGACATACCCTGAAAGCTTGTCCTGAAAAATTGTATGTTAGCTCAAATAAAAAAATGTATATCACGGACAGCATTCAATTGTTTCTGTCGCAAGTGTACTAATATAGCTGCAATCACCTTAGCCTCCCAGTTAACTTATGTTTAAAACTGGTTTCATTAGGATGCTCCTGACCCCTCCACCACTCTATTGTTAGCTTTTAAGGATACCTCTAGGGAGTTCAAGGATGAGGTTCCCCTTATAGAGGTTTGCTTCTTAGCCTGGTCCGCAGCAGGAAAGCTTCTCTCTGGGGGCGAGGTCCTTCTTACTCTGAACGTGCCATTGTGATGGAATCCTAACTTCACGGAGCTCTACAATCACCCAGATATGTCCTGGTGGATAGCTAAGGGGACTATCAGGTTTATGTGGAAGGTACCTTCATCTCCTTTAATGTTCTTAAGGAACGGGCTGGTGTGTCTAATCAATTATTTTTTAAATACCTCTTTCTGCCGTGCATGCCCAGTTACGGTTGCTGGGGGTAGACCTGTCTACTTCCCCTTTGGAACATCTCACGCCAGACCCAGATATTGCTAAATTAGTAATGTTGGAAGGCAACATGGTTTAATATCATATTTCTGGAGTTTCTCTTTCTGGTGGATACCAGGTGACTGGAATTTAACAAGTTGCACACCAAAGCTTTGTAGAACAAAAGCTTGGCTCCTGTCAAACTGGTGTGATGGAAATCCTTGATTAGATCTGCAAGCGAGCTTCAAAAGACCATGGCTGACAAAATGATTGATGAATGTTCTGCTACAGAAGATCAAAGGGCAAGTAAGAACTGCCCCTGAAGGCCAATACAGCAGGATGGACAGAAATACAATATATTAAAAAGGACTACCTCTTAGCAATATTTCATTGGACAGGAGGGTAGTGGGGTGTGGTTACGAGTGGGTCTGAATGAATGTGTAAAAAAGTGCACACAGAAGGGAATTTGTCCCTTTTTCGCTCTTGGCTCTTGCCTGGTGGTTCTCTGAGCCTTATGGCTCTCTCTGACCATTTTGAGCCCAGCTCACGAGACAATATCTAGGGGACAGCCTTGCGATAATTATATTTAATGTTCTATTCTTATATGCTTTATAATATTTTCCTTTAGTGTTTTCATGTTAACCTTTTCCTATTTTCTTGGGAAATAAATAAGACGTTGTTTTACTAAGCAGTGTGTTTGTTTTCATAGCTAACCTTATATCATTGTGCTTATCAACAGTAACATTACCAGAGTTTTAATAGACTAGCTAACTATAGGAGTAGAAAAGTTAATACATATATGCAATAGAGGGAATCCGTAACCACCCTTGGATAATATTTAATTTTAGTATTTATTTAAAGTAACTAGCTTTTATAATGCATTGCAATTTGCAGGTTCACATCTTTTGTTTCCTCCTATGGGAAATGGCATGCTTATCTTCTTGAGGATGATGACTGGGAGGAGGTTACTGAAACTTTCTTACAGGATGATATCAGTACGGCTGACAAGTTTATACATTTCAAATTTATTCACCAATTGCATTATACTCCTAAGCTGAAGCACATAAGGGTGACAGAACAAGCCTGCTGTCCCCAATGTGGGCAAGTTTCTGCTAATGTTTAGTCTTGTCCAAGATTATCCTCTTGTTGGGCTGAATTGTTTGATATGCCAACTCATCTTAATCTACAAGCTCTGAAGACTCCAAAAGTTTGCATACTTGATAACTATGTCCCACTTACTTGTAATCATATTTTATTTCGTTTGATATTTTTCTATGCCAAAAAAAGCGCTTTTGCAGCATTGGAAGGATCCGGCTCCATCCACATTGCCATACTTTATAAACCAGGCGTTGCCAGTGTAGGTTCAATTTGGATTATCCTGCTATTTACTGTTGTTGGGCTCTGCATAGCTGACATTAGTGCCATCACCCTGGTTCAGATTGCAATTGTTTTGCATGTTACAGAAAAAAACTTGAACAAACACCTTTAAAAGTTTGGGTACATATAAGAATAGGTTAAAGTGATTTTAAACCCCTATTTTTAAGCATAGTGAGCAGTTGCTTTCTTTACTTGAGTATTCAGCTTATCTTTTAACCCATGCCTATGTTCCTCTTTAAGCTTGTGCCATGTCCACTGCCCTAGGTTGTTTTAGGGTGGCTTCTTCTTTCTCATGCAACATCCTATGGAGCCACCCTTGTGAACAGACTGGCACCAGATTGTCTGTTAACAGTGGATAGAATAATGTGAAGATGTTCAGTGGCAAAGAGGACAGGAGCAGCAGCATTGACAGCTGTAAACCATAGGTGCTGAAGTAAGAATTTCAACAAATAATTTGCTGGGGAAAGTTTGTTTTATTGTACTGAACTTGTTAAGCCAAAAAAGCCTGAGGGTTGAAACACTACTTTACATTATTAAATGTCTTACATTTCTTTCTTAGATCCCCCAAGACCACCCAAAAATCTACTTCCCTGACAGCAGGCAGAAGAGGATTGCTGATTTCTGTGTGAAGGTAGTGGTCTGGCTCTAGCAGTCCATCCCCTGGGTTTAAGGCTACAAGGAGGGTGTTTGCTATCAACAGATACGAACAGGTCTATTTTTCAAATGTAAAACATTTAGTTGCACGGGTTTATAACTTTGTTTTCTGCACCGACAGTAACAGATTAACAAAAAAAAAAAACATTGGAGACCACCAATAGGTGTTATTCTGCAGCAAAGAATAGACTGGCACCATGATGAACTGACAGATGCACTTATTGGTTTTTGAGAAATTGGTTTATTCTAGGGAAATCCATCTACACCTGTTAGATTTAGTTGTTGAGCTATACCCCTGTATACTAAATAGAGGCTGACTATCATTGGAAACGGCCCTTGTAGCTGACCTATGTGAAATATAAGGCGCATCGTGAGGCACTGAATTCTAAGCCTACATGGGGTTACCCTACCCATCTCCTCTCCCTCCTAGGTTAGCCATTCCTGCCTGTCTTTGGTCCACCTTTGTGTGTTGGTGCACAATATGGTTCCTGTGACACACACACACACACACACACACACACACACACACGTTTCTACCTGAGAGACTTTGGACACAGTCATTATACTGTCTTAGAAGCATAGGATTCCACCACCATCTTGTCCTGAAGATGCAGTATATTCCACCTAACACATTGCCGTAACAATACAAGGAGGAGACCCATGATAGACATTCCTCACATAAGTAATTGTAAAAGCATAAAACTTATAATTTGTAGGTACATGACTCAGATTTTGGGTGGTGCTGATTACAAGAACTGTCATTTTAAATCATTTTGTACAATTATTTTAAAGATGATTAATAAAAGTGTATCATTTTATACAATAAAATGTGTGCCAAGTTCATTTTTTGCTGTGGAACACCACCTATTGGTGGTCTCCACTTTTTTTTTTTTTTTTTTTTTTTGATATACACATGAGGTGGTATAGTAGGAGTACAACTAACCTATTGACTGTTTGTTTGGGGTTGTGAGAATGATTCTCTAGAATGGCATCGGCAGTGTTAAGCCTTAAAGGAAAAGCCGCTCAGATGTACTGTTACATATGCAAATAGGACAGCTGTACAAGAGAAACACTTTACATTAAAAAGAAATGGCCACTCCAATTTGGTTCCATGAAAGAAAACATGGCACATGAGACACTTGTTGACCCAACAAAGACATTTTTGTCCCACTTCATATAAAACTCAGACTGATGTCAAATTTTGTGAAAGATGAACAAGGAAGATGAAAGTTATCGTTAGGCCAGATAGAGGTTTCCAAGAATAACTGATGCCAAGGCTAGGTAAGGCTTTTGTTGGTCCACAGAGCAGCTACATCAAGAAGCAGCTTGAAGATCTGTTAGAGAAAATGGCCTAGAAAGCATTTCAAGGACATCATTGAGAATTTTCTTGGCAACTACTATTTTTCCAAACTTGCGTCAACAAGCTTTGCCAATTTAGCCTCCTTTTCAGTTCTTGAATACTGGTATGGTCTTTGGTTGTAGTCCCTCCAAGTTCTAGCGGATCTGAGTTTAGAGATGTTGTCCATTTCACTTGCTGCCCAGACTGTCTATTTGCATTAACAAGCAGGTATACCCTAAGTGTAGGCTACTTACCATCTGAAAATAAGTGCCATTACAGTACCCACAGAAGACATTTGAAAATAAATAATTCGGTGTCAAATTTAACAAGTTTAAAAAGCACAAATACATTAAAGAGGAAAATCCGACACACAAAAATAAGGAAAGTAGTCCCAGTTTATTAGAGACAGGCACACCTCTTTCACAAAAACAAGTTAATTCTCATAAATCAGAGAATGGGTCTGATAAAAGTCACTATAAAAATGAGAAAGACTTCAGCTTCCAAAATATATACAGTATATATCCAAATCTGAGCTACACAAACATACTTTTCAGACTCAAAGCAACCTATGCAATAAAAATATACCAAAATACAACAATCATTTCATTCATAAACCAAAACACATTCTGGCATAGATACTGAACAATGCAAGCATGATTAATGGTACACATACCGTATATACTCGAGTATAAGTCGTTCCGAGTATAAGTCGAGGCCCTAATTTACCACAAAAAAAAAAAAAAAAAAAAAAAAAAAAATGGGAAAAACTTATTGACCCGAGTATAAGACGAGGGTGAGAAATTCACAGCTACTGTAAGTGGAAAAGAGGGTCAACAATGCCCATTTGCAGCCATAGGTCCCCTGAACTTCAAACTCGATAGTTAAGGCAGGGCTTGACAAATTTGCTTGGAATCTAGGAGCCAGCTAAAAAAGTTAGGAGCCAGGTTTTTTTTTTTTTTTTTTTTTAAACGACCGACAAAGCTTTATTTTCAATATAAAAATTAACCAATCTTAAATTTACACAGAGACGACTAGAACGAATGTGACTGCTTTTATTTCCTGCCATGCAGGGACATAAGACCACCATATTCCCGCTAAGGGTCCAATCAGGTCCGCCTGAAAAACTGACAGGTGAACCTGATCAGACAGCGCGTGTGAAAGGGGACAAGCAGGGAGATGACAAATAATAAATTCATTTTAATTAACCACTTCCTTCCCGCAGGACGACTATATACGTCCTGTCTTTGAAGAGAAATACCGTTGTTATGGTAGCAGCTAGCTACCATAACCCCGGTATCTTCTTCAAGAGCCGGCGGTTCTCTTTCAGATAAAAGTGGTCTCTGCAGCAGATTCGCAGCGAGATCACTTTTATCGGCGGCAGGAGAGGGCCCCCCCTACCGCCGCTCTCCGGTGCCCTTCACCGCTTACCGTGGCCGTCGGTAACGGCGGAGGCGATCCGGATCTGTCCCTGGCCTGACATGGAGACAAGTGAGAGGAAGATGGGCCCCCCGCCCGTCTCCAAGTCATTGCAGGGCGGAAGCGACGTCAAAGCTCTTGAAGGGACATTTTATTATTTTTTTTTCAAATGACAATTTTTTTTAATGCATTTTAGTGTAAATATGAGATCTGAAGTCTTTTTGACCCCAGATCTCATATTTAAGAGGTCCTGTCATGCTTTTTTTTCTATTACAAGGGATGTTTACATTCCTTGTAATAGGAATAAAAGTGACTTTTTTTTTTTTTTTTTTTTTTTTTTAAAGAACAGTGAAAAAATAAAAGTTAAAATAAATAAGAAAAAAAAAAAAATTTTTTTAAATATGCCCCATCCCTTGTAATAGAAATAAAAGTGACACCATTTTTATTTTTTTTTAAAAACAGTGTAAAAATAAAAAGTAAAATATATAAGAAAAAATAATAATTTTTTAAAATGCGCCCCATCCCGCCGAGCTCGCTTGCAGAAGCGAACGCATATGTGAGTAGCACCCGCACATGAAAACGGTGTTCAAACCACACATGTGAGGTATCGCCATGATCGGTAGAGCGAGAGCAATAATTCAAGTCCTAGACCTCCTCTGTAACTTAAAACAAGCAACCTGTAGAATTTTTTAAACGTCGCCTATGGAGATTTTGAAGGGTAAAAGTTTGTCGCCATTCCACGAGCGGACGAAATTTTGAAGCGTGACGTGTTGGGAATCAATTTACTCGGCGTAACATTATCTTTCACAATATAAAAAAAATTGGGCTAACTTTACTGTTTTCTTATTTTTTTAATTAAAAAAAAGTATTTTTTCCCAACAAAAGTGCGCTTGTAAGTCCGCTGCGCAAATACGGTGTGACAGAAAGTATTTTAAATGACAGCCATTTTATTCTCTAGGGTGTTAGAATAAAAAATATATATAATGTTTGGGGGTTCTAAGTAAAGGGAAGGAGATGAGCAGGCAGTGAAAACAGGTAGGGAAAGCTCCATTAGCATTGGTGGATGTCTTGTCATACCAACGGCCACCACCAGAGGGCGCCCGATTGCAGAAGGAACCATAGGACTGCAGTAGGCCGCAAAGCCGGGGCCTCAATTACCGGCGCGGCCCAACGCGATCGCGCCGGGAGGGGGGGGTGTCGAACGGACACAGGATACTCCAGCTGTGCTGCCCCAGGCGCCAGGTCGCTAATTCTAGTCGCAAATGCGACCTGGCGCCCGGGGTTTGTCGAGCCCTGAGTTAAGGGTTCCTATATGCCCCCTAGCTGCAGCCAAAATTTGGGGTCTCTGAACCCAAAGGGTCCCGAAATGACATTGCTGCAGATGGACACAGTTGACCGAATTTGGGGCCCCGTATCTCGGGGCCACTTAGTGCTAAGAACCCCAAACTTGGTGTGCAAACCCAGTGGAACTAGCACCATAAAATTTCCAAAGCTGGGGTTTCTAGCACCAAGTGGCCCCGAGATACAGGGCCCCAAAAATCAGTTCAGAAAATGTCAAGCACTTTTCTGCAGCAGAGAATGACATTTTCCGAACCGGGTTTGGGGCCCCGTATCTCAGGGCAACTTGGTGCTAGGAACCCCAACTTTGGATATGTTATGGTACCAGTTCCGTTGGATTTGCACACCAAATTTGGGGTTCCTAGCGCCAAGTGGCCCTGAGATATGGGGCCCCAAAATCGGTTCAGAAAATGTCAAGTACTTTTCTGCAGCAGAGAATGACATTTTCCGAACCGATTTTGGGGCCCCGTATCTCGGGGCCACTTAGAGCTAGGAACTTCAGCTTTGGATATGTTGTGGTACACTGGGTTTGCACACCAAATTTGGGGTTCCTAGCACCAAGTGGCCCTGAGATACGGGGCCCCAAAGTCGGTTCGGAAAATGAATTTTTTTGCTGCAGAAAAGTGCTTGACTGGAGTATAAGTCGAGGGGGGCACTTTCAGCACAAAAAAATGTGCTGAAAAATTCGACTTATACTCGAGTATATACGGTACTAAGAAATCTCACTTGCATAATGACCACCATTCTTCAATCGCAGTTATGCACAAAAAAAAACCCTGCAAGTCTTATTTCCTAGAACATTCAGATGAGAAGTATTGTTGCAGTGCAAAAAAAACCATTACAAAACAAAAATTTCCTTGCTAGATATAAAAAGGCAAATATGAAGCCATCCAACTCAAGTGCTAGTCTAGAAGTTATTAAAGTAGGTGTTTTCTCAAAAAAAAAAAAAAAAGGCTGATTTTGTAGTAAAGGATTAGAACCCATCAGGTGTTACTTCTATCCAGAACCTATATATCCCTTACTATTCTGGAGACCACAATTTAAGGCTGGATTCACACTTATACATTTTGAGTGCTTTTTGCACTACAGAACGTGTTCCATAGGAAACCATGTTAAATGTATTGTAGTGCAAATCTGCATAAAGCACTAAAACGGCATAGGTGTGAATCCAGCCAAGAATTAGAGAATATATTTCAAGAGCAGCAGAGGCAACATTTTATTTTCCCAGCAGAGTAGGAAAAGGCTTGCACTTCTGTCAGCAATTATTTGCTACGGGTCCCTGTTGCAGATTTTCATATTTTCTGTTTAGTAACTGCTGTCACTGAAAGTTAAGGGGAATCTTTCCAGTGAATGCCCAGATAGCAATAAAAACCCTGACAGGGGTTCTAACGCTTAAGGTTTTGGCTTGAAATATACTTTAAAAACTCAGGGTAAACTTGACATATTCCATGTATTGCATTTAAGATTAATATAACTATTAAAATAGGGCATTGGTGGCTATATCATAGCTGCCATTGTTTTAATACAAATACTTTGAAAGTTACAGACTTTAAATTACAGCACCTTGAGATAGTGTATTTAAATATAACTATAGGCAACCCCCCTTTTGGAAAGAGCAAGGGAGGGTTATAAACCCCCCGTCAGATTTTTTTTTTTTTTGCCATCCGTGTCCCATTGCAAAGATTTCCCTTCACTTCCTATCCCATAGCCAAACAGGAAGGGGCAAATTAAGGGAATTCCTTGGGGACCCCCAGGTCACCAGAACTAGTGTCCCCATTGGAAGATTTCTCCTCTATTACTTTTCTGGGGACAACCAAAAATTTGGGATTTTCTTTACTTTCACTTTTAATACTGGTAAACAGGAAAAATTGAGGGTGAATCTCCTTAAAAAGGCACAGACAGCAATAGAAATTGACAAGCAATCTAATCCTGCTCCACTGTATCCAAAACTATAAAAAAAAAAAAAAAAAAAAAAAAAAAAAAAAGTTTTGCCTTCAGGTATACACTTTAAACAAATTCACAAAAACAGGTAAATTCATTCATAGAATGTAAAACATTTTACATGTTTAAAAACACCATCCCAGTCATAAAATAAGCATAGTTTACATCACATGTGTGTTCCACAAATCACATATTTATTCATACTGCAAGATGGCTAAAGAGTTTTGCTTCATGGCAATGGCAGTGAAATAGAGGATATGCATTATTCATTATAATCATGTGATAAGGATATGCATCATTCATTACAATCATGTGACGATAACAAAGTACCAAACTCATGCAGACCCGGTTTTAACCGATTACATAAAAGATAAACCATCCACAAGTTCAAACTTCAAAAGGAAATCTCAAAATACACAAAGAAGCAAAAAGGAGGGTCACATAATGGGTAGGGGTCTCCTAGCAGGGCCAAATAAAAAATAAAAAATATCCTAATAGCCAATGGATTTCCCTGTGCAGGCAGCACCTGCCCCCACAATGTTTTTTTCACTTTCTGGAAAACATTGTACTCATTGCACAGGGGAATCCATTGGCTGTAAAAGGGAAAGTCATCAGCTATTAGGATCTTTGATGGCCCTGCTAGAAGACCCGCTACCCATTATCACACAGCCCTCCTTTGCTTTTTCTGTGTATTTTGAGATTTCTTTTGGGGAACTTTTGGATAATTTCTATGCCTATGAAATGTGTTCGAAGTCTAGATCAGTTTGATGCTTTACAAAAGGTTATCAGTACATGAAAGAATATGCATATCAGCAAAAACACTGACCATCTTGCAGTGTGAATACATAATTTGTGGAAAATATATGGTATACAAGATGTACACCATACTTATTTCACAACTTTAAAAAAGGGTTTTACATTACAGAAGTACATTTTGCAATTTTATAGTTTGCTCTAATATTCAATACATGAAAAAAACGGATATCCCCAGGATAAACTGCAAACTGGAACCAGAAGAGTTTAGAGTTTGCGAATATATCGTTTTAGAAATTACTTGCCAAGGCACCAACATGAAGTTCACCTAGTGAACACAACTTCTCAGAGAAAGCATGTCCACCAAGTGCTCACAGCTTAATTGAAAGCTTTGGCACTATGAACTACTGGGCCTCACTAACAGCAACCACAATAGACAGTAGAGAAAACTGCCATATTCCTATACACCACCAGTCATTTGTTATAACCCTTTTACCCTTTTGAAGAAGTTGTCAGTGAATGAATTTGAAGGTCTCTGTTGTAATCCTGTAGAAGATTCTGAACATGGATTATATAAATATGCTTCATAAATAAAATAGCATTATTAGTGGTTGCCAAAAATCCACAATATATTCACTCCAGATAAACCAAGGTTGACTCTCCTAGAGTTTGGGGGGGGGGGGGAAAAAAAAAATGAAAAAACTGTAAAAAAAAAACCCACAAATTTAACCACTGCATGATACTTCTAAAACAAAAAAGGAAAACAAAAGCAAACAACTTTAAATACAAAATAATAAAACACATTTAAATACAAAATGTTACCATGTACACAAAATAGATCTATATATTTCGCAAGCATTGAGGTCCAGTCTGCACTTGTCAATCTGGCTTATCACAGAAAGTGGACACAGCCATGGCAGTGTCCAGAGTGTTGTGCTTAATGCTGCAGAAAACACCATCTCAAGAGTATAGAACACAAGACAGGTCTCTCGACAGCACTTTTTTACACATGTAAATGAACGGCACTTAAAAATTGATGTAAACCCTCACATACACCCAGTAAAGTGAACAGCCTCAGATAATACACAGAGATAAAACAAATCTCCCTACATAAGTTTTACATGTATATTTACGGTCTTCAGCTTTATATACCGTTTAGAAAGTGCATGCCCCTTTAGAATTTTCTCTCCCTGATTCACCTGTGGGTGTGGATTCTTGCCACACACTGAGACAACTGATTGGAGGAAAGGCACCCCCCCCCCCCCACTCCGCATAGGCAAAGACTTGCAGAGCTGTGCTGTGAATAGACCAGCTCTCTGCTAATTTATAGCACCCATCCTGACAAAATTCAGGCTGGTTTTATCACAGTTGGAGAACTTGTCAGAAGTTATGCTGATGACAGAAGAAAGCCACGGACTTAGGGCTTTGGAGAGATAAGAAAACATTGCAGATATATAGTTGTGCTCATAAGTTTACATACCCTGACAATTTGATTTCTTGGACATTTTTCAGAGAATATGAACGATTACACAAAAACTTTTCCTTCACTCATGATTAATAAATGGCTTCATCCAAACACTAACCAACGGTTTACTCTTTAAATCATAATAACAACAGAAACTAGCCAAATTACCCTGATCAAAAAAAGTTTACATACTCCAGTTCTTAATACCGTGTATTGCCCCCTTTAACATCAATGACAGCTATTTGACACATATTGGAATGTGCAAGTATGTCCCATACGCAGCTTCCTGGCTGACTAATGCAAAAATGTTCCTCCAGTATTTTTGGATAACATACTGCATTCATCTTGCCATCAATTTTTATCAAATTTCCTGTGCCTTTGTAGCTCCCACATTCCCAAAACATCCGCAATCCACCTCCGTGTTTCACAGTAGGTATGGTGTAACTTTTATCATAGGCCTTGTTGACTCCTCTCCAAATGTAGAGTTTATGGTTGTGGCCAAAAAGCTCAATTTTGGTCTCGTCACTTCAAATGACTTTAGTAGTAATTTAGTAGTAATGGCTTTCTTCTGGCGACTCGACCATGCAGCCTATCTTTCTTCAAGTGCCTCCTTATTATGCATCTTGAAACAGCCACACCACATGTTTTCAGAGAGTCCTGTATTTCATCAGTTATTTGTGGGGTTTTTTTTGCACCTCGAACAATTTTCCTGGCAGTTGTGACTGAAATTTTAGTTGGTCTACCTGACTGTGGTTTGGTTTCAACAGAACCCCTCATTTTCTACTTCTTGATTAGAGTTTGAACACTGCTGATTGGCATTCTCAATTCCTTGGATATCTTTTTATATCCCTTTCCTGTTTTATACAGTTCAACTACCTTTTCTCGCAGATTCTTTGACACTTCTTTTGCTTTCCCCATGACTAAGAATCCAGAAACATCAGTGCAGCACTGGATGAAAGATGCAAGTGTCTGTCAGGAGTCCAGACACTCATTGACCTTTTATACACACACACTAATTACAAGCAAACAGATCACAGGTGAGGATGGTTACCTTTACTAGCCCTTCAAACCCCTTTGTGTCAACGTGTGCGCATGTTATCAGGCCACAATCACCAGGGTATGTAAGCTTTTGATCAAGGTCATTTTGGTAGTTTCTGTTGTCATGAGTAAACACAGTTGATTGATAATAAATGGCTTCAGCCAAACACTAACTACGAGTGAGAGAAATGTTTTTTTTTTTCATTCATATTCTCTGAAAAATGGCCAAGAAATCATAAATTCTGCCAGGGTATGTAAACCTATGAGCACAACTGTATGTGACCAGCTTGAATTTCATGAATTAGGTTTACATCCACTTAAAGTTTCTTTTGATTTCTGAAACAAACGAGTGCTAGAGGAATTTTGAGTTTCCTGTAAATTCCATATCTTGAAGCACAGTACAGAACACAGGCAATGTATTCATACAATCATGTGTTAGAAGCTTGTTTCTTTAGGTGACTGGACAATGCGCAAGCTTTAGAGGACATGCACTCTGGGGCACCTCCCCTATAACCCTGCCTTACTCCATGAGTCCTCAGATTTGCAGAGTAGCAAGGAGAGTGTCCTGTACCATACACCAAGATATGGTATTTACAGGCAAGTCAAATTCCTCAACTTAATAGTACAGTACAGGACACAGGCAAAGTACAGTGCCTTGAAAAAGTATTCACACCCCTTGAGATTTTCCACATTTTGTCATGTTACAATCAAAAACGTAAATGTATTTTTATTGGAATTTTATGTGATAGACCAACACAAAGTGGTACATAAAATGTGAAGTGGAAGGAAAATGATAAATAGTTTTCAAATTTTTTTTACAAATAAATATCTGAAAAGTGTGGCGTGCATTTGTATTCAGACCTCTCAAGTCAATACTTTGTAGAACCACCTTTAGCTGCAATTCTTTTTGGGTATGTCTTTGCACATCTAGAGTGAAATTTTTGCCCATTTTTCCTAGCAAAATAGCTCAAGCTCTGTCGGATTGGATGGAGAGCGTCTGAACAGCAATTTTCAAGTCTTGCCACAGATTCTCAATTGGATTTAGGTCTAGACTTTGACAGGGCCATTCTAACACATGAATATGCTTTGATCTAAACCATTTCTATTGTAGCTCTGGCTTTTTAGGGTCGTTGTCCTGCTGGAAGGTGAATCTCCACCCCAGTCTCAAGTCTTTTGCAGAATCTTACAGGTTTTCTTCTAATATTGCCCAGTATTTGGCTCCATCCATCTTCCCATCAATTCTGACCAGCTTCCCTGTCCCTGCTGAAGAAAAGCATCCCCACAACATGATGCAGCCACCACCACATTTCACGGTGGGGATGGTGTGTTCAGGGTTATGTGCAGTTAGTTTTCCACCACACATAGTGTTTTGCTTTTAGGCCAAAAAGTTCAATTTTTTGTCTCATCTGACCACAGCACCTTCTTCCACATGTTTGATAGGCTATCCTGCAACAAATCCTCAAGCCAAAAGCCTGGAAGGAAGCTCCTGAGTACTTTATAAGGGTTCTACGCAGAAGTGTGTTAAAGTGTGCGATTAGTGGTGTGTTGTAACACCTGAGGCTCTGAGGAAGAAGGTAACCCTTCGAAACGCGTCAGTCAGCAGTGGTTCACATGTCCTCTCTTCAGGATCTGGAGACTATCAGACGGATTGTCACAAGCCAAAGATTGTTACAGTGTGGTTTTCTTTCCATCTTTGTGAGTAATTTGATATATTTATTAGAAGAACAAAAAATATTAAAAGGATAATGCACAAGGCTGGTGCGCCCTCTTTTTTGACTGCTAGGATATCCCTATCCTGGAGGGCAGCAAGGCGTAAAGATACTATCCATTCTGAACTTTGGATTGCCTGGTTAACACATTCATGCACAAGAGTATTTTTTTTGCTACACCTGATCATCCACCCGAGACAGAACTCTGGTTCAGTGCTTCTGAGACAGAAGCACTGAACATGGTGGTAGCAACACAGCATCAAGGCCAACATGCCAAAAAAATAAATATATATGATAAAGTAGAACCCCACTACAAAGCTGCCTGCTAGACCTTTCACCCAAAACTGGCATCCACAAAAAAGGTGTGAATATCAGCTTAATAGAACTTAGTAAACGTGTGAGGGAAAAGACCAGGCAGCAACCTTGCAAACATGAACTGCAGAAGCTTGATGTTGAATAACTCAGGAAGCACTGACACTACTGGTGGAATAGGGCTTGTCTGGCAGGCCTGTATGGTAGAGTGGTAATACGGAAGCCGTTCCTCAGTAAAAAGGCACATGACAGCCTGCCTGGAGTTTGCCAAAAGGCACCTGAAGGACTCTCAGACCATGAGAAACAAAATTCTCTGGTCTGATGAAACAAAGATTGAACTCTTTGGCCTGACTAGCAAGCGTCATGTCTGGTGGAAACCAGGAACTGCTCATCTCCTGGCCAATGCTATCCCTACAGTGAAGCATGGTGGTGGCAGCATCATGCTGTGGGGGGGGGGGGGGGGGTTCAGTGGCAGGAACTGGGAGACTAGTCAGGATCGAGGGAAAGATGAATGCAGCATTGTACAGAGACAACCTTGATGAAAACCTGCTCCAGAATGTTCTGGACCTCAGACTGTGTCAACGATTTCATCTTCCAACAGGACGATGACCCTAAGCACACAGCCAAGGTAACAAAAGGAGTGGCTACTAGACAACTCTGAACATCCTTGAGTGGCCCCTGCCAGAACTCAGACCTGAACCCAATTGAACATCTCTAGAGAGATCTGAAAATGGCTGTGCACCGTCGCTCCCAATCCAACCTGATGGAGCTTGAGAGGTCCTGCAAAGCAGAATGAGAGAAAATAGGTGTGCCAAGCTTGTAGCATCACTCAAAAAGACTTGAGGCTGTAATTCGTGTCAAAGGTGCTTCAACAAAGTATTGAGCAAAGACTGAATACTTCTAAGTACATTTTTTTTTTTAAATTAAATTTGCAAAGATTTCAAACAAACTTCTTTCACGTTGTCATAATGGGATATTGTTTGCAGAATTATGGAAAATAATTATTTGAATCCATTTTGGAATAAGGCTGCAACATAACAAAATGTGGAAAAAGTGAAGTGCTGTGAATACTTTCCAGATGCACTGTAAAATGTGGTACGAATCATCTGCCTTTACTCAAGATGGCTGTGACTAGAAATGTGAGGGGGTGCTTTTCTAAGTAGTTTCTCAGCAACATAAAGCAAGGAGACATGGATGGATGGACGAGATTGCTTTGAATATTAGATATATAAAAAAAAAAATAAAATAAAAAAAATAGTATTTTCAGTTTGTGGTGCTCAGATACAGTTTAGTTCAACAAGAGAAGCTGGAATTCAATTCAAACCATAAAAGACTGAGGACATCTTGTGGTCAAAAAGGAGGTACTGTGGGGCACAGCTCCAGATTAAAATGGAACTTCATCGGGAAAAAGTAAAAGCAACAGCCGCAAGTACTGTAGTGGGGGGTTGTTGCAGACCAAGTAAACATTATCCTTGACTTTTGGGAAATGGGGAAGTGGGAAAATATAGAAATGGTACTTGCTAAGAAAAATACTGTCCAAATGTGCAGAAGGGAGCGAGGAGGTTTAGGATTATGCAGTCTCAAAAAGCAGACTGGTGGTCCAAATAAAAAGCAATTTATAGAGCTGGAACATTTTCCCCTTCCCTTGTTTTACAGCACCTGGGGGGGGGGGGGGCAAAAAAAAAAAAAAAAAAAAAAAAAAAAAAAAAAAAAAAAAAAAAAAAAAGGTAGTAGAAGCTGGGCAATGGGATTAAAATATGAAAATATGAATTCTTAAATGCCAGTTAGTTGTTACTTACCTAATTGCTACGTGTATAACAAAGGTTGAGCTTCTGGTTATAGCGCACAGATACTTTTACCCACCCCTCTGAATTAAATAAGGATTTAGTATAATAGAAAAGTACCACAAATTCCATTGAAATGCCTATAAGGCCTCATTCACAGAACCACATTGGCCATTGAATGTCAAGTACCTTGCAGTAAACTATGGCAGGGATCCCAGGTATGTTCAGACAGCCACAGCTGGGCAGGCCATACCAAGCAACATCAGTTTGTCTGCCAGTGTCCGGAAGTAATCGTACTGGGAGCGATTAGCTGCACTTCAGAGATAAAGAAGCTCTGTGGAAATAAGCCGTTTACATCCAGGGGTGATAATATGTCCCTAACCGCAGGTATTCACTCTCTCTGCAATTACTTCTGAACATCGGTGGACAGCTGCAGCCAGCTTGTCATTGCTTTATAAAG
This sequence comes from Lithobates septentrionalis, assembly GCA_037952835.1. NCBI lineage: Eukaryota > Metazoa > Chordata > Amphibia > Anura > Ranidae > Lithobates > Lithobates septentrionalis. The sequence continues at coordinate 517,083 of JBBDGP010003253.1, forward strand.
GCTTTGATCGCAGCTGTCCACATACGCCTGGGCTCCTAGCTGCAGCAGTTTTCCATAAGATGCTTGAAGCAGCATGGACATGTGAATGAAGCCTAAAAAGTTCTCTTTAAATGTACAGCAGGGTTTTCATGGATGCAAAGAGCATAGCAGCACAGCAACAGATGGGTATTTATCATAGTCAGCTGGAAACTCTGCTTTTATCTTCAAAACAATCTCCAATTAGGCCCCTTTCACATGAGTGATCTCTCAGTTTTTCAGGCGGACCTGATCAGAAGGTCCATGCATTCCTATGGACAGGTGAGTGTAAAAACTGACTTGTGTCAGTTTACATCCACTTACCTCTGGATATTATGCAGTCCACTATTAAAAGGGAAAAAAAAAAAAAAAAAAAAGTGAACGGGATCCGTCCTGTTTAGGCAGATTGGAGGATAGTCAGGTGTAAATGGACAGCGGAGACCGTTTACTCCCAACTGCCTCTAAAGCGGGGCCGGCCTCAGTCCGTGTCCGCTTTGGAGAAACTGAGCAGACACAGATGAGCGAGCAGATTCCTCCTGATTGGAACAGAATCTGCCCCATGTGAAAGGGGCCTAGGAGCTGCATAGTTCTACAAATATATGCAAGACTGCAGTGTGGCTGCACTTACCCAAGCATCCCTGATTCTTTGGTCTTTATTATATACAGGAACATTAGTAACGTATGATATAAATTGTTCCTTCCCTTAAAATACAAAAAGAAAAAGCCTTTAGGTAATGCAACCATAGTCGACCATTTCATAAGCTTTCATAAGATACAGTGCAAAATGTGGACTTGCAGTTAATACATTGGCACCCACATGAAGATCACAAGGGCAGTGCATTCAAACGTGGTGTGGGAAATGTGAACAGAACGCTCCTTTCCTGCCATTCGTTCTGGTGTGAACTGGCCCTTACAAAAGATGCGAGAGAGTACAAGTCCAAACTGTTGAATGTTCAACTAAGAAAGGGTTTCCAAATTACTGGACTGTTTAACCTCAGCTTAACTTCAGCTCTGGAAGGTTTTTTAGCATTTTTTGCTATTCAGCACTGCACTACTTTAACTAGCAATTATGCGGTCATAATACTGTTTTTTCTTACAACACAAAATAGAGCTTTCTTTTGGTGGTATTTGATCACCACTGGGCTTTTTATTTTTTGCAATATAGATGTAAAGACCAAAAAAAAAAAAAATTAAGTGTATATTTCTTGGTTTGTGTGAATGCTATTTGAAAATTTATCAATTCTGATGTACTGATGGCCAATCTCATTTCTTGAGGCCCTTAAAATGGCAGGATAGTACGAGTACAAAATTTAGTAAGGAGCATGGAGAGATTTTTTGAAGTTGAATTTTTTTTTTTTTAAGAGCCCTTTCACACTGGGACGCGCTATTATTAGCGGCGTCTAGGGGGCGTTTACCACCCGCTAGCGGGAGAAGGGAAATACCACCGCAGCGCCTCTGCAGAGGCGCTTTGTCGGCGGTATAGCCGCGCCGTCCCATTGATTTC